>CABHPR010143970.1:0-26475 GCA_902168415.1 Peromyscus melanophrys | reverse complement strand
CTCTCTCTCTCTCTCTCTCTCTCTCTCTCCCTCTCTCTCTCTCAGTGTGTGTGTGTGTGTGTGTGTGTGTGTGTGTGTGTGTGTGTGTGTGTGTGTGTGTGCGCGCCTTTGTGTGGATGTGACATGTATGTTTGTTTCTGGGGATCAAACTTGAGGCCATGTACATGGTACTCTACCATTATTATGGTACTCCACCACTATCTCTATATCCCTATCGTATACCAATATTCAACTTTTGAGGAAGAAAACTATGTAGAGCTAGGTCTACACACAACTTTTGATAGATATATAAGGTGACAAAGTTAATGTCTGTAATCTAGCACCTGGAAGATAAGGGCAGGAAGATCAGAAGTTCCAGGCCAGTCTTTGGCTACAAAGTGAGTTCAAGAACAGCTTGGGTTACACGAGACCAAAAAAGCTGAAAGGCAAAACAAAACAGAAAAATAAAAAATCTTTAAGTTAATGCCAACTCAGAACAAGCATATGTTATTTTATTAAACAATGCAAGTGTAAATAGCATGGCCAAGTCTTGTCACCTCGATGGAAGTCAGAACAGCTCTTCCTTAAAAAGATAAATAAATTCAACCCACTGAGACTGTTGAATATCTTGTGCATGTGTAGGGCTGACCACTTGACATTGGGTAACAAGTTAACAGTGTCATGTCTGTTGAAGACTGATTCTCCCTTTCCTGGCAGCCATTCTTTTCTTGTAGCTCTTTAGCTAGGGGTGGGGCCCCTGAAATTTCCCTTACCCATCTTGACATGTAAGCTGGTATTGTCATTGTTCAGGTCTATTTTTGTTACTCATACTGTTGAGACATCACAGGTATAGCTTCTCTGTCATATGTAGAAAACACAGTCTCAAAAGCTCTCCAAAGGGGCTGGGAACAAATTAGGAGCTGTGAAGGTTTGAATAAGAATATCTCTCATAGGCTCATGTGTTTGAACACTTGGTCCCCAGTTGGTGGTGCTGCTTGGAGAAGTTTAGGAAGTGTGGCTTTCTTGGAGGACAGATTTCACTGAAGGTGGGCTTTGAAAGTTAAACAGCTCATGCCATTTCCGGGTTATTCTCTTGGCTTCATGTTTGCTGCTCAAGATATGAGCTCTCAGCTTGCTCTTCCAGCTGACATACCAGCCAGCTGCTGCCATTTTGTCCCTGCCATCAAAACTCTAGCCTTATACAACTGTAGGTCTGAATAAACTCCTTATCCCCAAATTTGCTTTGGTCATGGTGTTTTATCACAGCAAAAGAAGAGTAACTAATACAGGAGTACCTGCTGCTCTTCTAGGATACCTGAGTTTTGTTTGAGGCATGCATGTCAGGTAGTTATCTGACATGGGAGTTACTACCTTTTAAATACAGCTCCACAACACACACACATACACACACACACACACACACACACACACACACACACACACACACACAATTGCAACAACAAAAAGGCCTCCAAGTATATCCACACATGTAACATACATTCACTCATATACACAAAAACACCACACACACACACACACACACACACACACACACACACACACACACACACAATTGCAACAACAAAAAGCTTCCAGGAATGGAGAGAAAACACATGTGTAGAAGTATCCCATGCTACAAGAGGACTCTGGGTTAGCAAGTCATTGCTGCCTTAGCATTAGATTAGGCTTCCTGGCTATGTGCCTATAGAATGGAAGACTCCCTCCCAGAACCCATTCCAGATGGCAAGGATGGATGCTATCTTATAGTCAGAGCTCTCTGAGGAATATTTTGACCTCTGTGCATTGAACTCAAGGCTACCCTTGTTCTAAGCATCTTCTTTACCATGAGCTCAGTCTTTTGTCCCTTTCTGAAGGTCTACCAGTCATAGTTACTGAAGAACAAACTGTCTCCCTCCACCACCTGCAAGCCTCCACCACCTCTCAAGTCCCTAAGATGCTGTGATTCATTTTAGTTGTCAGTTTGACATAATGTAGAATCACCTGGGCAGAGTATCCGTGGAAGTTTGATTAGATAAGTTTGGTTTGTGGGGTGGTCTTGGGAGATTAATTAATTGTGATGGGATGACCTACCCACTATGAGTGGCACCCTTCCCTGGGTTGGGATGTTGAGTTGTATAAGAGAGAGAAAAGGAACTGTGCAGTAGGCATTTATGCATTCATTCTCTTCACGGACTAGCTGCTTCAAGTTTCTGCCTTGACTTGCCCACAGTGATGGACGACAATGGGGCATTGTAAACTAAAATCAACTCTGTTCCCTGCAAAAAGTTCATATATGTGCTGAAATTGGCCTACCTCATTTTGATTTTCTCGCAGAAATGTGTATTTTCCACTGAGTTCCCCATCCATAGAATTTGTGACTGCCCTGGCTTTTCTTACATTCTGCTTGTAATTTTCCACTTCACTTGGCACCTCTTTTGCTCTGCTGAGTGACTGCCCTCTCTTTTCTCATGTCCATGGACACAGCTGGCCCTTCACATCAGGGCTGTGCTCAGAAGTCATTGTGGAGAGAGGGATTCCTGACTGTCTTATTTAAATGATGTCTCCACACTGCCTTACATTAACTTTATAATTAGTACCTGCAATTTCTTTAATCAATTTTTTTATTTGTAGATTGTCTCTTCCAATGGCCTCTTCTAATAGGCATGCCAACTTCAGTGAGACTTCTTCCTCCTCTGTCAGGACTCTTTCATCTACCTATTGTTTCCTACACCTAGAACTGTCCCCTTATGTATTGTAGATATGAAAAACATTTGAAGAATGAAGAAAGATATGTGTGTCTCTGAATGATTCTCAAGTCTGAGGATACGACTTCCATCAAAACTCCACTGGGAATCTTGAAAACTCAAACAGAATAGAAATAAAACCTTGTGAGTAATTGATACCTTCTATTAGATAAGACAACTTCATTGTTCAGTACCTCAACCAGACTCATGATTCGGAGACTGCAAATAAAAACACTCTGGGTAAAACGGTTTGTGCAAGGATTTGCAGTGGGGAATGGAAAGGAGTCAACAAAATGTCTATATGAAAATATCATAAGGGAATATGCTTCTTTGAAAGCTAATTTCAAAAATAAAATGAAATAAATAAAATAAATAATTTTACAATAATTTAATTATTATTATGTGAGAGATTTTCCATTACATATTTTTATTTTGGCCCACATTACACTTAAGAATTTTACAGTTACTGGTAAAAATAGTAAATCACAGCATAGGAACAGGTTGAGAGACAGAAGTCAGTGGTTCCCAGAACAACACAAAAAGCCTTCGGCAAACCTTTCACTGGTCCAGAAGTCTATATGAGACAGGTGCATCAGAACTCAATTCATGTGCAGCCTCAGATTCAAACAATATGCTAATAAAATAAATGAAATGAAACAGCACCATTCACAGTAAAATAATAAAATAAAATAAAACAGCTCCATTCTGGCTTCTCAACTGGTCAAGCAGTACTCTTGGCCAACTTTTCTCTCTCTTTATACTTTTACTAAAACAAAGTTTATGTACATTATGATTCCCACCTCAAGCAAAGAGAAAACATGGTTATTTTTGCAATATGAGACCCACTGCACTTACTTTCATTCTAGAATGGATCTTTTCCTAGAATGACTTTGATAAATGTCATTTTTTTTCAATGCAATTCCACATCTAACAGCATACTTACAACTTGCTCTCTGTCTTCCATCAATCCCATTGGAACACAATAGCCTATTGCAGCCTCCTTTTCAAAACACATTGTAGTTTTAAATAAAGCTATAGTGTGATGGCTACCAGTGTAAATGATTAGTTCAATATTTATCCAAGCCCAATTTATTTCCAGTGGAAAATAGTAGAACAAATGAGACCCTTTCCTTTTCCGAGCTCAAGTTAATTATATGTTTAGATGTCCCCTTAAGCCCTTAGAGGTCTCTGTTACTGCTATCTGGTGACCACGGCTTTTACGAGAATCTCCCCCAAGCGTTTACTATAATTTTCAGAGATAGTGCATTCTGAATCCTTTGTTAGAAATTCTGCTAAGGGAAGCACAATCCTCAGACATGCAATTGTGCTGGTGACACAGCCACAATATTACCTCACAAGCCAACTTCCTTGGAGTCACACTCCTACTTCACACTGCCTAAATTAAAATATATTGCAGTACATGGTTTTCCTGGAACAGTGATACTTCCTCCTAAATGATGAATTGTCTCTAACAAGTGTAAGTCAGAAAGTTTCCTGAATGCTTTAGAAAGCCAGCTTTGCTTCATACTTATCTGTTTATCTGGAATGTAAACCTCATCTGTGCTAGCTTCAGGGTTCAGAGAAATTAGCATATTGTTTGAATCTGAGGTGGCACAGGCGTTGAGTTCTGATGCACCTGTCTCATATAGACTTCTGGAGCAGTGAAAGGTTTGCCAAAGGCTTTTTGTGCTGTTCTGGGAATCACTGACTTCTGTCTCTCAACCTGTTCCTATGCTGTGATATACTATTTTTACCAGCAACTGTAAAATTCTTAAGTGTAATATGGGCCAGAATAAAAGTGTCTAATGGAAAATCTCTCACTCCAAAGAACAGTTGTCTTATTCTCCATCACAATATGAAAGCTAGTTACCTCCCAATTTTTAGAACCAGACTCTTTACAAGTGTGCAATAGAACTATCACTGCCTCCTTTCATGCATCAAAAAATGATTTTCAAAACTGATTGGTCTGTAGTGAAGGATTGAAGCCAAAAGATAAGAGGTGCTGCTCATTAATTTCAATGTCTCTGGAGGAAATACAGATGTTTTCCCCTTATTAATGCTGAACCTGATGTGATGCTGGTTGCACATGTGGGCAGATTCAAGACTAGTCCTCCTCCTAGGCTGTTAATGATCAATGCCAAACACTTGAACTTGGAATTTGCTAACCTTTAGGGCAATAGGTCCTGAGAGAGATGAGCCCATGCTAATGGCTTAATGGGGAGAAGTGGAGACATTTGACACAATGAATTCATTTCAGTAGTACTTTAATGAAGTGAGACTTTGGCAAGAGGTACTGAGAGGCTGACAAGTCAAAGGTTGAGGTGGTAATGGACTGGATGTCTCTTGAATTATTAGACTTCAGTTTGGATGATTTAGTAAAAGATATACTTAAGGCCATTATGAATGGAGCACTCAGAGCTGTCATTATCTCAATCCTTTCAAGTCCACTACTTCAACATGCACTTCTAGAGGTTGTCACTCCTCTTAGTTACTGCCTTCCCCTTACTACTTGAGAAAAGGGTTAGAGTGTTGCCTTCCAAATTAATATGCCATATGTCATTATTTCTTGCCATTGCCAGTCTTCCAAATTTCATGCAGAATGACATTTCTAAAAGAAATCAGCTTAAAAAAATCACATATAGCTGATGAGAAGGTAAATTATTTTTACTTTAAGTAACAAACACATAGCAATATCTACCAAAGTCAAAATTCCACGCAACTCAACAATTTCATTTTATGAAAAATGAAGTTGTCTTGTAGCTGTATCCATACATGCAAACTCATGAATACACAAGAACAAGTGCATTACAGATGAAAAAGATTTGAAGAAAGCTAAACACAACTGGCAAAAGTCTAGTAAAACTGTGGCGAAATCCTGTAAGAAAGTTTATCAAGTTATTCTAGATCTGGTTCTGCCATTGAGTGTTTTACTTTTCCTGATGGGTAATGCACATAAAATATATTAGCTACTGAAAGGGTAAGATTTATTGTGAAGCACCACAGCTCCTGTTTGGAATGCCTCTTCTACTGTAGAGAAATGAATTGAGTGGTACAGATTTTGCCTGCATTTAATTTTTGTGTTTCATGTTTTGATTCACTTGCAAGGGCTTTTATAGTAAAGTTTATAAAATTAGAAACTACAATGTGGATTTACTTATTTTGGAAGAAATAAAGAAGATGTGGACCAGACTCCTGAGGAACTAGAGTGGAAGACTTACTGGATGGAACAAGGAGGAAAAGCAAATGAGGGAATTGCCAATAAAAATATCTGATTATGCCGGGCGGTGGTGGCGCACACCTTTAATCCCAGAACTTGGCAAGCAGAGGCAGGCGAATCTTTGTGAGTTTGAGGCCAGCCTGGTCTACAGAGCGAGATCCAGGAAAGGCACAAAGCTACACAGAGAAACCCTGTCCACAAAAACAAAAACAAAAACAAAAAAAATCTGCTTATTTATAAATTATAAATATAAACTTTATGCTGTAATAATCAATTGTTGTTTTAGGTCATCTACAAAATCATTAGTGCATATATAATTTTGAATATATCCATATTTTGAATATCTGCACATATACATATCCATACATGTTCACACAGAGAAATATAGCTGATATTATAAAATTATCATACTATAATATAATACATAATATGCAACATGGTGGTACACTAATCTATAATGCCATATACATCTTGCATAATGATCATAATATGATATACACTATGGAGTCATATACTAAATTCATATTTCATAGATATATATGCTATAATAAGAGTTGAAAATACTTTGTTGCTAGTAATCATTGAAAGGAACACTTTTATTACTCAAAGAAATTTCCTAATTTACTTTTATAAAAATCATATAGTTTAGGGAGTTTGTAGGTCCAAGTTATAAATAAATTCTATATGATTCCAAAGAGATACTAAAATGCAAACTTTTGCATTTTAAAAGTGACTACTTGTTACAGACATAATATAGCTGCTGTCACACAACATAAGGTATCCATTTTGTCAATGTGGAAAGTGATTCAATGTGGAAATCAGAACTTACACTTTTCTTAGATCACTTGTTCAATATGTGAGAATCAGAATTCAAGCTGAATCTTTCTTTTAAGAGGGACATCCCAAAGTGATGGAACGAGGGACAACAGTTGGGACAGGAAAGCAAATTCCTATAGGGAGAGAGGGAGATAGTTGCAGAAAGAGACAGTCATGGAGTTTCATTAGCAAAATAACATTGGTTAAGCAGAATTTTAAGAACCATGAGGAGGGATAGAGTGTTTGTTTGAAGCACAAGGATTCACCAATTTTGAGGTAAAACATATCAAATATTGAAAGTCTTATGTCTTTTAACTAAAATATGCTTGTGGCATTGTTAATGATAAAAGTAAAGTTAATAAGTATGGAGTTTCCATCTTCTCCCAGGTCCTCAATCTTAGGATGGCTTCTGAGCGCTGGACAGAAAATCAGAAACATGAGCAGATCATAGCACAAGTATTCTGAAGAAATAGAGTGAATTTGTCATTTCATTTTTGTAAATTTTTAAATTTCAAATACTTTTTTATTGGTTTTTTTGGTTGGGAAGTGATTGAACATTATTTTAAACTAAGACTTTTTTGAAGAACTGGGATCAGAGACTTAGTGAAAATACTTTGAGGTACATGACTCAGAGGCTGAGAAGTGAACACGCCCTCTCACTCAAGGAAGGAAGGGGAGGTTGTGGGGGGTGAATGATGAGGAGGGAGCTAGCACGCCTGATCTTGCCATCACGTCCATGTTGTACATATTTCTCTCATGTCTCTAATCTCCAGGATTAAAATTCACATTATTAATTTCTAAAGGTATTTTCTCAACCCTGAAACCATAGGAGTTTCTCCTTGGTCAACTGTGAAGACCATCCAGATCGGTGGTTCTCAACCTATGAGTCACAACCCCTTTCACAGGGGTCGCCTATGACCATCAGAAAACACAGATATTTACATTACAATTCCTAACAGTAGCAAGATGGCAGTTATGAAGTAGCAATGATAATAATTATATGGTTGGGGGTCACCACAACATGAGGAACTGTATTAAAGGGTCACAGCATTAGGAAGGTTGAGAACCACTGATCTAGAGTGATATGGGGACTACTGTGGGCTGGGTGGAAATGAAATGAAATTTCTGCAGTCAAGAGCAAACATAAAAGAGATTAGGAGACTCACAAATACATCCTTTGAAGGACTGAGAGTTGAACAGTGGATCCCAAAGTGGTCAAATCCCTTCTTCCTGTGTCCCACAGGCAAGAGGCAGAACTGTTGAACACAGGGCAACTTCCAAGCTCATTCAGCTTTGGTGTGGAGTCCAGGTCTTCTGTGACTCTTGACAGCCCAATGACAAGTTCTGCACTGTGGTGGTCAAGAAGGGCCCACATTAGGCCAGCCTCTTGCACAAATACATTTTTTTTCTAGGAGGTGAGGGAGAACATGGTATTTGAGGACTACTTGTCAAATACCCAGGTATCCAATGGGGTATATGTTAGTACACAGATATCTACGCTGGCCTACTCAGGGTCCTGACAGAATAGAGCTCTCCCTAGGTGCATGCACTAAATCCCTTTATAAAAAGCAAGGTTTGCTTGTTTCTCTCTCTGTCTTCCTCCCACCTTTGCATCCCCTTCTCTCCCCTTCCCTCCCTTCCTCCCCTCCAATATACTTTCCAGGTGAGTTCTGTTGTATGGTGTAACTTTGTGGTACCTTTTGGCTCCAATCTGCCAAGGTCACCTTCCACCATTTTTAACTAAACTACAACAGGATCTGCATGTAATTTGCATAAATTAAATGACACATTTCTTTTCCTATTCTACTCAATACAAGCAGCATGAATTTCACTCTCAGTCTTCCTCTGTCTCTGTCTCTCTATCTCTGTCACTCTGTGTCTCTGTCTCACACGTATGTGTTTTTTTCCTTTATTTTTTATTAAGATTTTTTTAATTCATTTTACATACCAATCACAGATCCCCCTCTTCCCTCCTCCCACACCTCCAGCCTTCCCCTACCAATCTACCCTCCGTTCCCTCCTACAAGAAGGTAAGGTCTCCCATGAAGAGTCAACAAGCCTGGTCCATTTGGTAGAGGCAGATCAAAGGCTCTCCTCACTGTCTCAAGGCTGTGCAAGGTATCCCACCATAAATAGTAGACTCCAAATAGCTAGCTCATGCACCAGGGAGGGATCCTGATCCTATTGCCAGGGGGCCCCTTAAGCAGATCAAGCTGCACAACTGTCTTGCTTATGCAGAGGGCCTAGTCCAGTCCCAGGGAGGCTCCACAAGTGTTGGTCTAAATTTCATGAGTTCTCACCAGCTTAGTTTGGTTGTCTCTGTAGGTTTCCCCAACATGATCTTTCTGCATCTTGCTCATAGAATCCCTCTTCTCTCTTTTCAACTGGACTCTTGGAGCTCGCCCTGGTGCTTGGCTATAGATCTCTGCATCTGCTTCCATCAGTTACTGGATGAAGAATCTATGATGATAGTTAGGATAGTCACTGATCTGATTACTGGGGTAAGCCAGTTCAGGCACCCTCTCCACTATTGCTAGTAGTATAAGCTAGCATACCTCCTTTCTTTCTCTCCTCTCTCTTTCTTGTGTGTGTGTGTGTGTGTGTGTGTGTGTGTGTGTGTGTGTGTGTAAGATGCATAGGATTTATCATAGAGTAAAATGTCTCAAGGGATAAAATTGACAAAAGGGACTACTGTCCCAATCAACATTTTAGGCATTAGAAAAAGAAAAAAAAAACTATCATTTCTTTTTTTACATTTTCTGTTAGTTCTTCAGAGTTTCAACTTTTGTACAATTGATTTGATCATTTGATCATATTCAACCACCACTGCTTTGCAGATTTATTCTCCTTTTCCTATCCACTCAATTTTGTGGGGTTTTTCATTTTGGTTAGTTCTTTGAGAACTTTTTACAATGTGTTTTGATCATATACACCCCTCCTCTCAGTCCTCCTACATCCATCCTCCTTTCCCTAACCATCCAACTTTGGGTTCTCTCTCTTTTTTAAACCCATAGCTCTCTTGGTAATGATGAGAGTCTACTCTCCATGTTGCAGTTTCTTCCCGGCTTGAGCTTGCACAGATCTTGTGCATGCTGTCACAACTGTGAATTCATATGTGTAGCTTCCCATCTGTGTCCAGAAAATACTGCTTCATTTTAGTCAACAATCACCTCTGGCTCTTCCAGTCTTTACGTCTCCTCTTCTGCAATGATTCCTGAGCTTTGGGAGAAGAGGGTATGATAGAGATTTTCTTTTTAGGGATGACAATTCTCATTCTCTGTACCTTGACTAGTTGTGGCTATCTGTGCTAATTATCATCTATTGCAAAATGAAACTTCTCTGGTGAGTTGAAAGATAGACTAATTTACGAGAACTCATTAGGAGTTGGTTCAAAACTATGTCCACTTAGCAGAGTAATAGCATTAGGTTCTCTAGGGTTTATGACTTATCCTGCTCCAGGTTTTTGACTTTGATAGTGGTGCTGGGTACGGGTTTCTATTTGTGGGGCAGGTTTAAATTTAATCCAAAGTGTTTGGTTAATCTCATGAAGTTCATTCCACTATTGCATTAGTAGGCATGTCTTATCAGGTCTGCCATTGTAGCTTACAAGATTTGCAATTGTATAAGATTTTTTTTCTGTTCTCTAATTGCATGCATATCACCTTTCAGCATTAGGAAATCAAGCAAATAGAGGATGAATTGATAGGTGAGTTCCAGTTTGATTTTTCCACTATAACTCCAGTGTTGAATTCCTCATCCACAGTGTCTAGATGGTACTCACCTGGAAGCTTCATTCCCTACTAAGTAGTTTTTTTTTTTCATAATATTCAGGAAATGGAAATGTTTTAGATGGCCATCAGCTAATGATTAGACAATGCGGTGGTGTGAATAAGTATGACACCCACAGACTCATGTATTTGAATGCTTGGGAGTGGCACTATTAGGAGGTGTGGCTTTTTTTCGAGTAGCCTTGTTGGCCTTGTTGGAGGAAGTGTGTCACTGTGGAGGTGGGCTTACAGGTCTTACATGCTCAAGCTATGCCAAATGTGAATCTCAGTCGCTTCTGCTTCCTGCGGATCAAGATGTAGAACTCTCAGCTCCTTCTCCAGCACCATGTCTGTTTGCATGCTGCCATGTCCAGCCATAATAATGGACTAACCTTCTGAAACTGTAAGTGACCCCAGTGAAATGTTTTCCTTATAAGAGTTTCTGTGGCTCTGGTATCATTTCGCAGCAACAGAAACCCTAAGAGAGACAAGAAAAATGTGGTACACGTGTATAATGAAATACCATTCAGCTATAAAGAGAAATGTAGTTATGGAATCTGCAGATAAACAAGGAGAGCTAGAAATAGTCATTCTGAGGGGTTAACTCATATGTAGAAAGATACTTGTGTTGTAAATAAAGCAACCATGCACATAGATGGGCAAGTATTTCTGTAGTAGAATATAAAGTCTTTTAGGAATATGGCCATAAGTAATAAAGCTAGGTCACGTGGTAGATCTCTTTTCAACTTTTTTGAGGAAATTCCATTGTGACTGTACCATTTTCCACTCCCACCAGTCATGGATAAGTGTTCTCCTTTCCCCAAATCCATGATAGCATTTGCCATCGTTTCTTTTGTGAATCTTAGCCATTCTGTTGGGGTTTTGATGAAAATTCAAAGTAGTTTTAATTTGCATCTCCCTGATAACTAGGGGTGCTAAACTTAAAAAAAAAAATGTTTCTCAACCACTTTTATTTCATCTTTTGAAAATACTGTTTAATTAATTCCATGCTCTAATTTTTTAATTGGGTTGTTTGTTTTCTTGATGTTTAGTTTTCATGAGTTGTTTTATATAGTTCATAAAGATATTTTCCAATTCTTTTGGTGACTTCACTGGAATGATGGTAATTTTTGCTTTATAGAAATTTTTTTTAGTTTCAGTAGGTCTGATTTATCAGTTGTTGGTCTTAATATTTGTGTTTCTGGATTCAGTTCAGAAAGTTCTTTCCTATGACAATGAGTTTGACTACATTCCTTACAATCTCCTCTGAATTACAAGGTGTCAGGTCATCTGTTGAGGTCTGTCTTAGTTAGTTAGGGTTTCTATTTCTGTGAAGAGACACAATCACTATGGCAACTTATATATATGGCAACTTTTTTATAAGGAAAATTTTAATTGAATGGTCTCACAGTTTCAGAGGTTCAGTTCATTATCTTCATCATGGGGAACATGGTGGCATGCAGACAGAGGTGATGCTGGAGGAGTAGCTGAGAGTCCTATACCTTGCAGGCAATAGGATGTCGACTAAAACACTGGGTGGTATCCTGAGCATAGGAAACCTCAAAGGCCACCCCCACAGTGACACACTTCCTCCAACAAGGCCATACCTCCTAATAGGGCCATTCTCTATGAAATTATGGTGGACAATTACATTCAAACTACCACATTCTACTCCTTGTCCCCCATAAGCTGGTAGCAACATCATCATGCAAAATGCATTCAATCCAACTTCAAAAGTCCCCATAGTCTATCAGAGTCTCAACAATGTTTAAAGACCAAAGTTCAAAGTCTCTTCTGAGATTCATGCAATCTCTTAATTATAATTTCCTACAAAAATCAAAATAAAAAAACGGATCACATACTTCCAACACATAATGGCACAGGATATATATTACCATTCCAAAATGTAAGGAAGGGAGCATAGTGAGGAAATACTGAACCAATGCAAGACCCAAAACCAGTTGGGAAAACTTCAACTCGGCATCTCCATGTCTGATGTCAGTATTCTTCAGATCTCCAACTCCGTTCAGCTTTGTTGACTACAATACATTTCTTTCTCATGGGCTAGTTCCAATGTCTGTTAGCAGCTCTCCTCATCAGTTATCCCAGCACTTTGGTATCTCTAACATCTTGGATTTTCCAAGGCAATCCAGGCTTCACCTTCACAGCCTCACACAGTGGTCTACTACGTCAGCCTCTGTTCAGGGACACCCCTGAAACATGCCTGGCCCTAGCAGCTTCCTTTAGGCATGGATGAAAATTCCATAACCTGTTTCTTCTATCCTTAACTCTAAAGCCAGCATCCTATGGAAAAAACTGCTGAGATCTGCTGCTTACTGGGGCTGGAACATGGCCTCCTCATTCAATTATATCTTCACCAGCTTTCTGTCCTTCACTGCCTAAGCTTGGCTGTCCTGAAACTGGATCTTTAGATCAAGCTAGCCTCGAACTTAGAGATCTGCCAACCTTCGCCTTCCCAGCACTGGGATTAAAGGTGTGTTCCACCATTCCTGGCTATAAGCTTTCCTTAGTTCCTTTTCACAAGTTGTAAACTTAGCTGGGTGGAATCTTGCCTTGAGGTCACAATGCCCTGTATTCCATTTCTTAATCTGTTTATCTCCTTGAACCCAGGACTTAGTTGCATCTCACCTTTTTGTGTTCCTTTTCTTCTTAAATTTTACATTTTGTAATTTACCCTGCACAGTTGCTCCTTTTCTTTATAAATCTTCGTTAGAGTTACCACTAATAACACAAACCAGAGTCTACTAGGCTGTTTTGAGATTTCCTCTGCCAAGGGAATTTTCCAAAATTCTTCACTTTAGCCTCAGGCAAACTTTTTGAACAAAGGTAAAAAGCAACCACTTTCTTCACCAAAATATCATAAGAATGATCTCTAGGCAGCATATTAAAATTCTTTTCTTCTGTAGCCTCTTGAGCAAAACCCCCACCATCCCTCAAATCACATTCAACTCCACTGTGTTCTATGCTCCTATTAGTACGGCCCATTAAACAGCACTTAAAGTGTTCAACTGCTTTTCTAATCCAGTCTCAAGGCCTGTATTCCTTAAAGCAAAAATATGGTCAGGCCTGCCACAACAATACTCAGTCCCAGGTACCAACTTCTATCTTAGTCAGGGTTTCCATTGCTGTGAAGAGACATCATTACCATTGTTGGTTTTAAATAAGCGACCCTGTTACTCTTCGAGGAAAGGTCACAAGGCAGGACAAAACCCATTATCAGAGCAGAGTTTTATTAGAAGGGAACGGGGAGGGACAAGATAGTGTGACCACGCCTGTGGAAGAGACACATGCAGAGAGAGAGAGAGAGAGAGAGAGAGAGAGAGAGAGAGAGAGAGAGAATGCAGAGGAGAAAGAGGAGGAGAGGGGAGGAGGAGAGAGCAGAAGAGAGGGGGGGAGTCTGTGACCGGCTTTTTAAGGATTCCCCTGCACATGCGCATGTGGGCTTGTGGAGCTATGCCAAACATGTGCAGATTGTGTGACCACAATGTGTGCATTGCTCAATCACGAAGGGCACGGATTATGTAGGACTTAAGAACCCTTGCTTGGCTACTGAACCATGCATGTGCGGTCATATAGCTGGAGGAGTGGCTGGAATCCTAACAACCATGGCAACTTTTGTAAGGAAAATATTCAATTGTGGGGACTTGCTTACAGTTTCAGAAGTTCAGTCCATTATCATCATGGCAGGGAGCATGGTGGCATGTAGGCAGATGTAGTGGTGGTGGGGGGGAGTAGCTAAGAGTCCTATATCTTTCAAGCAACAGGAAGTTGACTGAAACACTGGGCAGTATCCTAAGCTTAGGAAACCTCAAAGTCCACCCCCACAGTGACACATTTCCTTCAATAAAACCAGACCCACTCCAACAAAGCCACAGCTCATAAGAGTGCCAGTTCCTAATGAGATTATGGGGCCAATTACATTCACATTAACACAATGTCCTTTGTTTATTTGGAGTTGAGTTTTATGTAGGATGAAATATACTCATGTAGTTTCACTCTGTGTATGTTGCTATACTGTTCTACATCTTCTGACACATTCTTCAACTTCCTTTTTCAGTACCTTAAAGTTTTCCTTATAGAAGTCTTTCAGTTCCTTGAGTAGATATATTCCAAAACATTTTGTATATTTGAAGCTGCTGTGAATGGAATTATTTTCCTGATTCCTTCTTTGGAATGTTTGTCATTTGTGTATAGGAAGGCTATTGTTATTTTTATATCACAATACTTTACTGAAAGTATTTGTTAACTTTAGGCAATTTGGGGTAGAATTTTACAAGTCTTTTATTACAGAATCCTATTATCTGCAAATTAGAACACTTTCACTTTTTCATTTTCTGTCTTAAAACAATCTCTTTCAGAACTGGTTTTCGTGCCTACAATGGTTTAGATGAAAAATATCCCCCGTAGTATAAGACACATGAACATCTGATCCCTAGATGGTGGCACTGTTTGGGGAGGTTTAGGTCTTGTAGCTTTTCTGGAGAAAGTATGTCACTGGGGGTTAGGATGGGGGAGCATGCTTTGAGAGTAAAGACCTTCTGAGACATCCAGGTCACTGTATTTCCTGTTTGCATTTGAAGAGGTGATCATTCCTGTTCCTGCTACCATGTATACCACTTGCTGCCATGTTTTCATATCTTGACGGACTCTTATCCCTCTAGAACTATAGGCCTAAATAAACTATTTTTCTAAGTTGCTTTGGACATGATGCTTTATTAGAGGAACAGAAAAGTAAATAATATATTGTTCTAGTTAATACTTCTAGTACTATATTGAATAGGAGGGGAGAGAGTTGACATCCTTGTCTTATTCATGATTTTAATGGAACGTCTTTGTTTTTCTCTATTTAGCAAGACCTTGGCTGTAGGCTTTCTGTGTATTTCTTTTATTATGTGGAGATACATTTCTTGTATTCCTAGATTTTCTAGGACTTTTATCATGAACGGATATTGGATTTCATTAAAAGTCTCTTCTGTATTGTAATAAATGACCATATCATTATAATGTTCAGGAGAGAGTTATTTGATAACAGGGTTATAATCTCAATTTCTTCTACTTTTCTGGCATTTGGGGATATAGCCTCTACCCAGATTTTATATTTCTCTTCTATGGTCTGGTACATTCAGCAGTTTGAACAAGGAGCCTAGAGCATGTTTCCCTTAGCAGGATGGGATGGTCTGGTTCTGAAGGCCCCATAAGGCAATTGAAAGATCTCAGTCACAGAGCTTCCAAGGCTCTGTCTGAAACTCTGGATCATATGTGATGGCTAAATCATATGTTCCTCAGTGGTGATCTGGAAAGACCAGAGAAAGATGAGCAGTACCTCTCCCTAGCTGGCATTCCTGGGACTTTGGTAATTGAAAGTGGAAAGAGAATAAGGAGGGAGGTGATGGTAGCCTACATAGGTCCTCACCACTTGTACTGAGTGCAGGGTACTAGATAGCAAGCAGTGCTGGGATCAGAGGAGTCTCAAAAGAAGATTGGCCAAGAGGAGGTAGTTATTTACTGGCAAGCAGCCATGGGACTTGGGGTGACACAAATAAGAGTGAATTCTTAATGAAATAAACATTATAAGTGAGATACAGATGTTATTGTTGTGCCCAGATCGCGACCCCCAGAGAGACCACCAAAGATGAGCATGCTGGAATGCAAAAGCAAGGTTTAATTCTGGATGTATAATACAAGCCTAGGTAGGGACTTCGTCCAATACATTCAACACAGTGGAGGCTGGAGGAAGTGTCCACCTATCTGCAAGCTCAGTTTTTAAAGGGAAAAATCACAAGGTTACATCATTTAAGGGTGCTAGTACGGGTACAATTCTGATTGGCTTGCTTCTAGGGGCTTTCTAGAAATCATGGCCTAATCTTACTTCTAAGGGGGTAGTTGCCCGCCACCATTACTCATTGGCTGCCCTCAGGTGGGGACATTTTTATGATCAGTTACCCTGGAAACCAGGGTTGGAACATTCTATAGTCCAGCAGTCATTACCTTGTGACTCTGTACTTTTATACTTCCTGGTTTCTGGAATCTGAACGGACTGGTTTCAGTAACTAATGGCCAATTCCTAGAAGGAGAAATCTTAGGCCTTAGTTTTTGGGTGAAAGCATTTTGGTCTTATTTCTAAGGTGGCTCATTTTGGTCTTACAGTTATCACACACACAGAAAATCAATTTTGTTTTACTTTTACATTCTTGTTTATTTTGACAGGGACAGCTAATAAAAGATCTACCCTCTTAATAGATTTTTTTTATTTTAATTTTTTTAAATTTTATTTTACAATACCATTCAGTTCCACATATCAGCCACGGATCCCTTGTTCTCCCCCCTCCCACCCCCTCCCCTTCCCCCCAGCCTACCCCCCATTCCCACCCCTTCCAGGGCAAAGCCTCCCCCTATGACTGATTTTTAAATGCTTAATTGGAATTTCTTTAGCAAGCCATTTTCTACTAGGCATTAGAGCCTCACTCAGTATATAATGCACATTTTAAAACTTTTTGTGAATGTGTTTTAGTATACTTACATATGAATTGGGGAAATTAGAACTCACCTTCTTTGGAGTTACTTCTGTCCTTTGAGCTACTTCATGTTGTGTGTAACAGGAAGTTCCAGGCCATGTCTTGTCTTATTTGACTCCATTTTACAAACCAACAGTTAGCTCCATTTTGAGTACAAATGCCAAGGCAGAACGACTCTGTGTCTTTCTTGTGAAAGTTGAGAAATGGCCTCCTGTCAGTAGAGCATGAACTGTGGGGCACAAGCTTATTTGTGCAAGTGAAAATGTGCTACCTGTGAACATTTTGATGTAGACTTGAGAGATGTGGGCACACGGATATATTAAAACAGTATCTCCAAAGTCAAGCTTGTTATTTATTGAACACACTAGATCAAAATGTATAAATCTCCCACACCTAAGGAAGGACACTTAACACTAGAGCATGACAGCACCCCCAATCTGTCATCTGACCATCAAGTGTATGTGTATCATGGAATCAACAGGCAAATGACACCAGACTGTTACTGGGGACTCATCTTACCATAGTCCCCACAACTTGATGAGATCCACTCATTATTCTTACACTTAGCCCTGCACTGACCCTGTGCATAGCTTGACTTGACGTGAAAAGACTCTGCATTGAATTAGCAGTGCTTGGAACAGCTCTGCTGAACACTTCCAACAGCTCCCTGACTAATTAGTATCCTATGTAACCACCTGCAGTGACTCTCTTTGTGTCTGTCTTTGCTTTGCCTCTGTCTTCAGTGAGATTTCTGTGAATTCAATAGCTTCTCAACCTCTTTAACCTTTTATCCATTCTTTAACATATATTTATAACTATTTCTAGTAAGTGTGGTATATGACTAAAGCTTAATATTAGTGATTAAGATGAGAGTAAAAGAACCTAGAATTGCCAACAGCTACACTGTTGAGTGAAATCAGTGTTATGTGATAAATTTAAGGCAAGAAAATAAACGTAGCTTGTGAATATATTGTTATTCAATAAATTCTGACGTTGTGGGAAATCACAAATGTGTCTGAACATGTTGCTGATATGCTGCACTTACAACATACTGCCACAATATTGTAGTGCTATCAATTCATGTAAACGCTAGAATCAGAATATGACTAGAAGTGAAAATACAACTTTCCCAGTCACGGTTGTGTTCAAAAGGATCAATTATCTGACTTGTAACACTATAGGTTAATTTTTCTTATTAATAGTTGTGTGCATATGTGCATGCATAGGCTTAGTTTATCCAACATTATGTTTTTAATATTCATCAATATCTTTATATACATTTGTTTTTTGTACTTTCATTACTGTTTAAAATTCTTTTATTTGAATATATTATAATTTATTTACTATGGCATACATTTGAGGAATAATCATATTCAGAGCCCATTATTCATGGTTGTCTTAATTTTGTTTCCTGTTGCTGTGATAAAATACCCTGACAAAATGAACTTAAGGGAGAAGGGGTTTATTGTGCTCACATTTCCAGGTTACAATCCTTTATCACACGCAAGTCAAGGTAGCAGAACTTGATCACATCTGATCACATCTGATCACATCTCACCATCAGTCAAAGCCGAACGTGGTGAATGAATGTATGCTCGCTAGTGCTGAGTACTTTTCCTCCACTCTCATACATTCCAGACCCATGTCTAGGAAATAGTGCCACAGTGAGTGAGTCTCCCCACCTCAGTTAATATGATCAAGATAATTTTCCTACAGACTTGCCAACAGGACAAAGCAGACTAAATTATCTTTATTGAGACTGTGTTCTCTTGTGAGTCCATGTTGTTTCAAGTCACCAGATCTAATCTTACAGTGTTACTTCCATGGGTATATTAATTCTGGTGCTTTGATAATAAGTTGTAAGCAATGCTGGGCTGTAGGATAGATATATTTTTGATTTATTAGATGCCTCCAGGTTTTGTGATTGATGTAGTAATATACATTTTACTTACAGAATATCATCATTATAATTACTATTTGTTCATATTAATAATTTATGTCATTAATATTTTAAATTATAGATGAGAAAGTGAGGGAAAGAGAGAGAGAAAAAGCAAGATAAAGTAGGTTGTATGTATTTTTAATTTTCTTTTTCATTTCCTTGTTGAGTGTAATATAGAACATATTCTTTTTTTGTTGACTGAACATTTGATAGTTCTTTTTGCAAAGTAACTTTGAAGTCTTTTCCTTGTTTGCTTATTTGTTTGACTACAGGAATGTTCCCTGAATTTGCCCTTCTTAAACCATAGACCTATAATATGATGTTACATATGAACTGAAGAACAGTGAAAAGTGGTGTTCAAACAAAAACTTGGAAATGGATGTTCATAGAAAAAGTTATGGATAATGACTCAAAAGTAGGAGTGGTCTGAATGTCTGTTAATTAAAAAACAAACTGATAAACAAAAATGCTACATTTGCATACAAATAGTATTCATAGTATTCAACAATGTAAAAGGTACGGGTACAATGGATGAACCTTGGGAAATTTATCTTAAATTTTTATGGTTCTATACAATGCAATTATATGACTCTATTTACATGAAATAACCAAGTAGAATAACCTACAAAATAGAAGGTAAGGTTGGTAGGGATTTTAGGGGACTATTGACCATAGACTTACTAGGAATGAGTAATAGGTTGGTTTTCTTTTCCTCATAACAAAATGTAAAGTTCAGTTATGGTGATGATGATACAACTCTATGAATAATGTACTCATACTGTCTAATTTTTATGTTTAACTTGACATGAACTAAGGTCATTTTGTGAGGAGCTCTCTGCAGGTGTCAAGGCCAACAGCAAGCACACAGAGGTGTGAATGAGAACTCCAATTGATAAGCACATAATTGATATCTAACTGATAATTAGTTCTCTTCAGTGTTGTCTTACTAGGCTTACAAACCACTCTAAAGGGCAGACCCCATGCCCAGCAATAGAGGGACTGCACAAAACCAACTCAGTGGTACTGGAGGTTTGTTGGATAGTTTATTTGTTTGTTTTGTTTTCTCACATTTTTTTCCAGATCTTTTCTTTGTATTGTTCCTGATTTTGTTTTTATGGGATTCCTGTGGGTACAAATGTATATATATGTGTGTGTGTGTGTGTGTGTGTGTGTGTGTGTGTATAAAACATGAATCTTAAAAGGTCTTCTCAATAGAAAACCTGGAGCTAGACATTGGGGTGAAAGCTGAAAGATCAGAGAAACAGAGCAAGCCACCCACATTCTTACCTCTACAAATCTTCAGACTCTAGAGCAAGACTTCCTATTTACTCATGTCTTATATACCTTTCTGTGCCTTGCCATCTTCCTTCCTTCCTAGTGCTGGCATTAAAGGCAATTGTGCTTCCAAATACTTGGTAGCAAAGGCATGAGATCTCAAGTGCTGGGATTAAAATTTGTGCCAGCATGCCTGGCTCTGTGTCCAGTATGGCCTTAAACTCACAGAGATCCGGATGGATCTCTGCCTCCCAAGTGATAGGATTAAAGGTGTGTGCCACCACTGTCTTGCTTCTATGTCTAATCTAGTGGCTCTATCCTCTTATTCCCAGATAAGTTTATTAGGGTACACAATATATTGGGGTACACAATATATCACCACATGTATGTATGTGTTTTTCTGCTTTTTCTTTGACTTTTCTATTTTTCTGTTTGTTTGCTTACATTTTATCTTGTTTTATTTTATTATTATTATTATTAACTTTTTCAGATGCCAAACTCTACATAATAAGAAAGAGAAAGAAATGGTATGAATTTGGATGGGTGTAGAAATGGGCCAGATCTGGGAGGAGTTGGGGGGAACCATAATCTGAATATAGTCTGTAAAAAAAAATACCTATTTTCAATTTTTAAAAAGGCCAGACTCAGATGAACTAAGTACAGAATTCTACCAGACCTTCAAAGAAGAACAAACATCAATTCTCAAACATTTCTGTAAAATAGGAAGTGAAGGAACATTTCCAAGTTCTTTTTACAAAGCCATTATTACCATAATAAAAAAAAACAGACAAAGGACAGAACACAATTGACCTACCAAGATAAGGGGATGCTGGATCTGTCAGAGATGGTATAGGTAGAAAAGACAATGAAGAGACTTCCCAGGCTGAAAAGAATACAGGGGAACTATTGTGGTGACCACAGGGGCATTCCCATTGAAAGTGTCATGGATAATCCTACTACCTCACAGTTTGCCAACCTCATGCACAACTTCATCTTGAAGAGCACCATGTATGAAATTGAACCCCAGAATGATCTCATCTTCTTTAAAATTTGCTTCACATACACACACAATGAAATTATTGTTTTACCAGATAAGACTATTTCCTGATTGTGTTTCAGAATTTAACCGCATAAACTACTCTCTCAACTCCCTGTGTCATTACTTAATGGCCTCATACACTAATAATGTTAATCATGTCAGTTGGAACACAGCAGTTGCCTGAAAGCCCGTATAGACCATGCCAATGATCCAGTGTAGGTGAGCAACTCTGCCTACCCCACCAAACGAGGGCTTGAAAAGGGCTCTTTGGTTTTGTTTGTTAAATAAAAAATAACTAAAGAAAAAAAGAAAAGCCCACAGCATCAAAATAAGCAAACAAACAACAAACAAACAATGCCCCAAAATTATAGGCCACTGTATCTGAGGAACAGGGATATGAATAATTCTCAAACAAATGCTAGTGAACCAAATTCAATAACATGTGAAAATATAATCCATCATGATCAACGTGGCTCCATCACAGAGATGCAAATCTAAGCTTTATTGCAGCTTATTTATTTATTTATTTATTTATTTATTTACAAAGATTTCAGTTTTTAAAAATTCAGGAGGCAAGATATAAACTAGACAGTAAGGATTTAGAGCTTAGAAATAAATGAGGAAGTGAAAAGTACCAGTCTTGCTCTCTGATAGCCAAAACCCAGAAGAAATGCTAAGTTTGCCATTAGGGTCTCTTGAGTTGATGCTATATATATCGTGACTTAATGATAATTTAAATACTGATTTAATAGGAACCAACAGGTGGCTTTTTAGTTTTTAGTTGGTTGGTGATGTTTTTGTTGTTGTTATTTATATTCTTTTGTAAACTGGTATGAAATTGTACAATGAGCTAAATCTTTCTCTATTTCCTGAAATGTAAGGAATTCTAGTAAGTGCATACATTTATGGTTAAATATTTTGTTTGAGAAAACTGCGAAGTGGTTAGGATAGAGGTTCATAAAATGTGGTAGAGGAACCAGGCATTGATTGAAGCACTTCATTAATGTCTTCTTAACTCAGTCTCCCATCCACCATGAGTGCAATTTCTATTTAAAAATCAGTTTGGCTGTCACTTTTCATTTTGTAAAAATGTCTAATCATTGGTATAGTTATTATTGTGGTCCATGGAATACTTACTTTAGAATCCACAAAAATATTTTTTGATTATTCCTAGTCCTAACACCAGAGTCAGGTCCTGATATAAATTTGGTATGTAAATATTTATGAACCATTGCTCTACAGAGTCCCTGGCCTGGAGCTCCAGTGAAGCTGACTCTAACTTATCCCTCAGTCTGGTAGTGATGGATGTCATGGCTTCCTGTTTTTGACCATGAGACTGCCTTGCTGTTTCTCGCTCACTGGGTACTTTTTAGACTATTTCATCATGTGTTTAGCCAAGTCCATTGATTTCCATCTTTAGCAGACATATTCAAAGTGGCTTCTTCTTTTCTGATTTTCATGCTGACACCAATCAGTACTTCCTGACACCATACCCACTTAATCTCTTTATGAAAGAATACTTGCTCACGTCTGAACCTACTTAAAAAAGAAACATTAAAGTTAAATCTTAGCTTTTAGATTCTAGGAAATTCTGCATAGTTTCTATGGCTACATGTTGAAAGAATCTGGGCAAGAACAAAAATCAATTTAGTCCTAACCCATGTAGCTTTTTGACCCGGGGTCTTTCAGCTTTAAACAGGGACAGATTTAATATTCTTTCTAGGCCTTTCACACAATGGTGATTATCAATAATAGTGAAACCCTTGCCTTTCCACTGAAATCTAAAAGAGGCACTCCAGGACCATGAAGGAGAAATGCCAACTATGGAAGTTGTGGTTAAGTTATCAAAGTGGAGGCTAGCCTGACATTTTATAAGTCCTACGGAATAGCAAAGACAATTAGTTTTAAACTGAAAGCCCAGAACAGTTTTGAAGTGTTACTCATATCCTGTAAGCACTGTTGTGCTTAAGGATTTCACTCTTATTCTCCATAAGCTAACCGGAAAAATATATTTACTTTGAATGTAATCTTAGTTCATAAAATTACAGTAAACATAACTGAGAAATGTAGAATGTTGTTCATTACAGGTACAATTTTTAGTTGTTCTTAGGAATAGCAGGATCTGTGCTCATAAGTTTTTAAGGCAATGAAATGATTACTCACTGTGGATATAGTCAGCTTTGCAAATAAAGTACTAAAAACTTGTCATTATCAGCTGATGTATTCAACAGCAGAATGACTTGTATCTCCCGTCTTGAAAAAAATTGTCAGTCGTTGATTACATTATGGAAACAGTAGCTCACATGCTTTCACAACTTTGAGCTCTACCTAAGCTACACATCAAGGCCAGTCTGGGCAATAACAGAGATCCTGTCTCAGAAAATGAAACAAAATGTGCTGGGGCATGTGTAAGGGGCTCAGCAGGTCAGAATCTCCTCTTGCAGTTAGTCCTCTCCCCTCCACAAGCAACGCCATGGCACATGTGTGCCACACAACCAAAACTGACGGGCAGAGGGGACGGAAAAAAGTGTGCTGAGAATATAGGTTGTATGAAGTATGGGATCACAAGCTCCCCCGACCTGTCACAATGACATCATGTTGGGGCTCACAAAGTTTAGGATTATGAAGTAGTTTGGATTTCAGAGTTTTTAATTAATTATACTTAGCCTGTTGTAGCAATACAACTAAGCAATTGAATATATATATATATAATAGGTTGAAATAAATAAGGTGTATTAAACAGTAGAGTGATCACACAGTTGAAATAAAAAGGCAGCTGTGTACTCTAGAAAATATAGATATTATTTTGATATGCAATTTTCCAGAATATTAAACAGGTACCTCCATTTACAGGTGAGTATAAAAGCTTTGAAACATTTTATTTCTTGACAAAGATAGTTTTCAAATTTCCAGAGTAGGTCAGATAGTCCTTTCCTGAACTCTAAATCGAAGAGTGAATGTTAAATTCAAGTATGCTGATTAATTTGTTTTCAACTTGACACACGCTAGAGTGATTTGGTAAGAGGGATTATTTTCATCACATGGCCTGTAGGCAAGTCTGTGAGGCATTTTCTTGGTTAATGGTTGATGTGGGAGGGCCTAGCCAATCTGGATGATGCCGCTCCTGGGTAGGGGGTCCTGGTTTGGGGGTCTTGGGTTTAAAAAGAAAGCAGACTGAGCAAGCCATATGGGACAAGCCAGTAAGCAACATTCCTTCATGATCTTTGCTTTAGTTCCTGCCCTTATCCATGCTTCTGGCTTGTTTGAGTTCCTGCCTTGCCTTCCCTCAATGACCAGCTCTGATCAGGACCTGTAAGTCAAGAAAAGCCTTTCTGACTCAAGTTGGTTTTAGTCATGAACTTTATTAAAACAATAGAATCTTAACTCAGATACCAAGGTTTGGTCCTTACATCTGTCTTTTTGATGTACACTTACTCTTTGTAGCAACTTTTCTCACTTATGAATTTTTATATCATTTGACTGCTCTGCTAATTGTGCTCATGTCTAACCTCCAGCTCTTGTTTCTTCTGTACTGTGAACTCCCATTCTTAGTTACCCACTTGAAATCTCCACTTGGATACACAATAAGAACTGACTTCACGCTACCTTTCAGCTTAATTTCTCTGTTGGCACTCCAAAAGTCTCCTCCTGCAGAATTCAGGTCAATAGATCCATTATCTCTGTACTTCTATTTCTAGATATTTAGGGTGGGCTTTCTCCAAATGACACATGTAAAAGATATTAATTCCAGAGGAGCTCACAGTTCAATTCATTAGTTTCCCTTGAAAATCTCTGGTAATTTCATCTTTGAACATGAGCTTTGTAGGTGATGTCTAATAGAAAAACTTAGTCTGCCCATCAGCCATGCCTCTCCATTCCATTCACATTCAGAACTTATGACACCCCAGGGTCATAGACTTCTGGTAAAATACTCAATGTTGCATGTTCAGTATACTGAAAGAAGTAGAAAGGAAACATTTTAAAGCAAAGAGTATATAGGTGCTGACCGTCTCAAGAGATTTTTTTTTCCACAACTGTCTTCCAGCAAAGACAGAAACAGTGGCCTTCTCAGACTCATGGTCAGCCAGGAACCCTTGCATGTTTTTTTCTTAGTCATATTAGTTTCATTTTTAGACTATATTTGCTAAAACTGGTATCATTAAATGCAAAAGAACAAAACAAATACAGAGTAAAGCATAGTTCCTTTTCCTATCAATGTCCTGTTACTGAGGCAGGCCAACATAGGGAGCAGCTTAATAACCTGAGATGCTACTTGGATCAGTTTATACACACCAACCTCCTCTAACAATGCACTTCATGTCTCAAGTTGTAGCTGAAAGTTTTCCTGTGCTCCCCTGGCATCAAGGTCCCACAGCCACTTATAAAATTCCTGTGTCCTGCTGGTTGTGCAACTGCTCAGACCCAAGTAAACACACAGAGGCTTATATTATTTTTAAACTATGGCCATGGCAAACTTTTCACTAGCTCTTACATCTTAAATTAACCCATTCTATAAATATATGCTTTGTCACATGGCTTGTGGCTTACCAGTACTTTTACATCTTGCTTCTCCTGGTGGCGACTAGCAGCTTCTCCTCTGCTCTTCCTTCTTCTCTCTCTAGTTAGAATGTCCTGCCTAACCTTATTCTGCCTCACCATTGGCCAAGCAATTTTATTTATCAACCAATCAGAGCAACACATATTCACAGCATACAGAACGGTATCAACCATCATTCCCCCCTTTTCTTTCTATTTAAAAGGAAGGTTTTTAACTTCAACATAGTAAAATTACATATAACAAAACAGTTATCAAGCAAGAATTATAGTTATAATATCTAGTCTATTTATATTTGGCAAAATTAAAGAAGATATCCTATCAATCCTATATTTCTGAGTCTAAAGTTTCATGTATACCTTATCTCTTATCATAACCAAGGAGAACCATAATTATAACTATCTAGTCTTCAACTACATCAAAGACTCAGGCGAAATCATTCTTCAGGTTCCTGCTTCATAGAGGAGACTGTCAAATATTCCACAGGACACAAAGAGAAGTGACTAAACTCTAGACCTGCTGGCTGAAGATGGATGGCCCAATGTTACAGAGGAACTTTGGATGATTGTTCAGGCAAGCAAGTGTCTCTGTCATTTTCAGAATTT
>CABHPR010143969.1:61849-86479 GCA_902168415.1 Peromyscus melanophrys | reverse complement strand
AAGCTGACAAACATCATCTACAGATCAGCTTTGAACTACAAAGTGCTTAGAACAATTTTGAGAGGGATGATTGAGATGATCCAGTCCCAAAGACTATTTGAATAAGGACATGAAATAAATCTTGAACTTTGGTATCCCACATTCCCAAAGAGGTAGTGTGGGACGGGTGGTTTTTTGGTCTTTCAATGGGTTTTAGGTCTGGGATAATTTTCATTGTTTAGAGGGGTTGGTTACAACTGATTATCAAGGGTTAGGAAAAGGACTAAGCAAAGGAGTTTAGATTTACGGTTCTTGTTTATATATATAAAAAAAAATTACAATTACTAGTTTTAAATACTTTACATTGGATTGGATTGTTTTATGTTGTATACAAATTATATATATATATATTGAAATTGATATTGTTAGAAAATGCTATATGTATATTCCTAACTGTATTTATACCGTTCATTTAACAATGTAATACAAATTTTTGATTCTTGAATGTTATTGTTACCAACTATTAGGATATAAAGAAATTAAAGTTAGTGGTTAGACCTAATAAGAAAACTTGTAGTCATATTAGGTATGTTTTCAAGATAGAGTAGATATATTTTGGATAGACCGGTCATCTTCAAACCCTTCAGAGATCTACAGAATATGGCATTTAAAATGTTTTAATAACTTAGAAAATTTTTTTGTTATAACTATGAAACATGTCAGCTCCTGGCAATACCAATCTACTTCAGAGAAAATATGGGCATTGAAGAAACTGCATGAGCAGTTAACTTACATTGTGGCAAAAATTGGCCACTGGACAACAAAGTATCCTCAAATCAACTGCTGACAACCGGACTGAATGGACAGACAGAAATGAAACTAAGAATTACCGATTCTTGCCAAAACAAGTATGGTTATGGCTTTATCAAAAGGCATCTTCTGAGGCCAAGACAATATGGCACCATCCCTGAAGTAGCCTTCGCAATCTGGAAAAGGTACAGTGCCTTTTTCTTAGAAGGCAGCTGAACAGGCAGTGGGCCGATAGCTTCTGATGTGCAATGGACCAGCAGCTGAAACAGTTATTCTTGAAGAGTAACTAAGCTCACGCCTCTCAATAGCAGACTGGCATTTAATAGAGGGATGTGGAGAAGTACGGGATGCTGAGATGAAGCCACACATACACGGTCAAGAAGAATGGACAGCTGAATTAAAAAACCATCAACAATTTCCAGAATTTAAAATCCTGAATCAGGACATGACACAAATGGAATTCAGGTGTTTCTGGTACATGGACTGCTCTCACCCAAGGTGAGATTGAACTGTTGACCTTGTGTACATCCTACTTCACAAATGAGTCTGTCAGATACACTAAGCCTATAGGTTGAAGATGATGCCCCAACTCTGCGGAGAAACCTCAGGTGACTGTCCAGGCGGCTGGCTGTTTCTGTCAACTCACAATTTTTTAGGAAGTTTTTATTTTTGTTAGGTAATGTTACTTCCTTCTTGGGTCTCTGAAGGAGTTGAAGATTATTTAGTTATAGTTGAAGAATAATTAGGATAGAAAGTGAATTAGATACACTAGGGTAGATAATAGAATTTATTTTCTCTGAATTTGTTAAATAAAAATAGACTAGATATTGTTTAGGTAGTTATTACTTGTATATATTGTATATAGTTATTGTACTTCCGTATATAGTTTTTCTTATGTTAGTTATAAGCGTTTTTCTTTTTTCTTTTATTAAAATAGAAAAGGGGAAATGTGGTGATATTTTCTTTTGTATTAAAATGTTATATATTAATAAATAAAGTTGCCTAGGGGTCAGAGCTATTAACAAGCCATAGCCAGGGTCTGGCGAACAAGTAGAGATGAGGCAGTTAGGCAGTTGGGCTTACAACCAATGAGAAGGCAGAACAGAATTCTATAAAAGGACAACCCCCCTTTTGAGCAGAGAGTCGTTGCTTCAGGGAGAGACTAGCTAACTGAAAGCGGTTAAGGCTCTTAGCTCTGACCTCTTTGGCTTTTCTCTTTACTTTGGCTTGGTGTGTTTCTTTTTCCTTATAAATATAGCTACAGTGTTTCTTTTTTCTTGTAAAATACAACTACAAGATATAAACCATTCATGGTACTGGAGACATTTTTTTCATTCATTATTGAGTTTTTCAGTTGCTATGAGTTTGTAAGCTTTCTGTTTCTGTTGTTGTTGTTGATATCCAGCTTTAATCAATGAACAGCAGATAGGATTCAGGGTGCTATTTTAATTTTCTTGTATCTGTTGAGACTTGAATTGTGTCTGAATATGTGGTCAGTTTTGAAGAAAGTTCCATGAGTTACTGAGAAGAAGGTATATACTTTTGTGTTTGGATGAAATGTCTGTGCACATCTATCAGGTCCATCTGGTTTATGTTGTCAATTAGCTCCTGCCTCTCTCTGTTTAGTTTTTCTTTGAATTACCTGTCCATTGGCAAGGGTAGGTTATTATAGTCATCCTCTATCACTCTGTGAGAGTCAATATGTTATTATTGAGTTATTATTACTCAATAAAACTGCAGCAGTAGATGTATTAGTATTTCTTTTACAAACTTGTGTGTCCTTGGTTTGATGTATAGATGTAAATAATTGAAATACCCTCTTAGTGTATTTTTTATTTGGTGAGTAAGTAGTGTACTTTCCTATATCTTCTTATTAATTTTGGTTTGAAATCTATTTTGTCAGATATAAAATGGTTAAGCAAGCTTTTTTCTTACATCTGTTTGTTTGGAATATCTTGTTCCAACCCTTTATCCTTGATGTTAAGGTGTGTTTTTTGGGTATAGAAGAAGGATACATCCTGTTTTCAAATCCAGTTTTTTAATTTGTTATCCTTTGGGGAATTAAGACTATTGATTTTGAGAGATATCAAAGAGCAGTGATTTTTTTTTTTTTTTTGGTTTTTTGGTTTTGTTTTGTTTTTTTTCGAGACAGAATTTCTCTGTGTAGCTTTGGTGCCTGTCCTGGATCTCGCTCTGTAGACCAGGCTGGCCTCGAACTCACAGAGATCCACCTGGCTCTGCCTCCTGAGTGCTGGGACTAAAGGTGTGCGCCACCACCGCCTAGTGAGTAGGTTTTTTTTTTTTATTCCTATTATTTTGTTGTGATGATGTGTGCTTTCTTTTTTTTTTTTTTTTGGTTTTTCGAGACAGGGTATCTCTGTGTAGCTTTGCGCCTGTCCTGGAACTCACTTGGTAGCCCAGGCTGGCCTCGAACTCACAGAGATCCGCCTGCCTCTGCCTCCCGAGTGCTGGGATTAAAGGCGTGCGCCACCACCGCCTGGCGATGTGTGCTTTCTTGTTTCTTCTTCTTTTGATTTGCTGTTCAAATATTATTTATTCCATATATCTTCTGGGCTGTGGTTAATCTCTACAGGGTGGACTTGCCCTGTAGTGAAGGCTTCTGAGATACTATCAGCTATGGCACTGGGAATCCTGGTTAAAATGTGTTTCTAAGTATTTGGAGCTGACACTCAGCAATGGGGATGAAGTAGGGCACTGAGGGGGTCCACAAGAGAGATTACAGCAGGTTGTACCATCAGGATCCATGTTGTCTTCTGACAGGAATCGGGGCACTAGAGCCCACAGAATGTGGTCTGCCACATTTCTGGGGAGGCAGCTGGGAGATAGGGTTTAGAAAAAAAGAGGAGAGGTAGAGATAACCTACCTGCTTTCCCAGCCAGCAAGCCTGTGTCTTTTTCCCAGTGGATGCAAAACTTAGGAATCGCATTAGGTTCAGGACTGTAAGAAAGTTGCAAGAATTCACAGGCATGCTGAGGTTATACAAGTGTTAGTGGTAAAGAATTGTTGGGTTGGGTAGGCCCTTTCTAGGAGCTTCCTAAAAGTTTCATTTTTCCTTGGAGGCCCCCAAAAAATATTCTTGATTCTTCGCTCATGCTGGGATGGGGTTTTGGGTGACTTAGCAGCCTATGAGTAACCCATTCTCTACTCCTGTGAAAACAGCAATAAATACTTATTTACCAAGCTGAACTTAGGGAGAATGTATTTAGCTTGTTTTCAGTGCCCTAATGCAAATAAAAGATATTTATTCATATCTCCCAATAAAAAGCAATATATCATATACAGAGGAAGCTATTTAAAGACACTTGTATATATTTTAGCTTTCCTGAGAATGTCCACATACATTTGGGCTAAAAAGACAATGAAAATATGTGTCTCCACAGAAGCATTTATTGGAGGCGAGCTCTTATCTCCAGTATGATTCTTGTTGACCTTCCCTTCATGAGTGTAGTGGAAAAACAGAGAGGATTGTTCAAATGAGTGGTACTCCATTAATAAAGCTGGATTTTCATATTAAAAACTTATTTTATTGGAAATTAAGCATTGTTGGCTTTGTGTTCCAAAAATAACCATAACAGCAATAATTACTCTATGTTTTATCTACTGATTTTCCACAATATACAAGTTTAAAAAATTAAAAAGATGAAAAACTAAGCAATTTAGTCAATAAATATAATATTTTCTAATGTATTAAGATATTCTCAATTTAAATTGTATAATTTTTATTAAAAATCAACAACTAAGTAATTTGTTAAGACCCTTCAAGTGTTTCCTATACTTTAATGTATGTAAGAGCTGAAGAGAGGAAAAAAATGAGAGGTTTGAAACATGATTCCTTCTGTTTTCATTAATTATTGGTACTATCTGAGGTAAAAAAAATAAGAATGTGATCTTATTTAATTGTCTTGTAAATTTATGTAAAATTTATGTCTTACTAAGTAGATTTCACAACATATTTTAGGAAGGGATTCATTTTTCCTGAAATAAGGCCATCAGAAAATCCTTGCTTTAGGATTGTTAATTGCAAACAAACATATAACCCAGATTTATGAGGTATGAATATGTACAGAGTTCTAATTATTTATATAATATCACAGGGAGCAAAATTAAAAAAATTTGCTAACAGAATGTTTCCTATATATTAAACAGACCCACAAGTTTCAGCATAAAGGCCTTGTATATTATCTGGCCTATAAAGTACAACCCAGTGTGGGAAGGGATCACTACAGGTTCCAAACATTGTCCTGTCCTTCCCCTGACCTAGTATCATTTACATACTTATACTTATCAAGCCCTCTGAATCTGCGAATCTTACTTGAGAGGATAATCATTTGTGCTACCTCACAGGTCAGTCTCTATCAATTACTTAAGAAAGCTTAGCCCAAGAACAAAAACACAAATGACAGCTCATGCTGGGGGAGATGTGGAGCAAGGGGAACACTCCTCCATTGCTGGTGGGAGTGCAAATTTGTATGGCCACTTTGGAAATCAATCTGGTGGTTTCTCAGAAAATTGGGAATCAATCTTCCTCAAGACCCAGAAATACCACTATTTGGCATATACCCAAAGGATGCTCAAGTATACCACAAGGACACATGCTCAACTATGTTCATAGCAGCATTATTCATAATAACAAGAACTTGGAAACAACCTAGATGCTCCTCAACTGAAGAATGGATAAAGAACATGTGGTACTTTTATACAATGGAGTATTACTCAGCTGTTTAAAACAATGACACCAGGAAATTGAAGGCAAATGGATTGAATTAGAAAAAAATAATAGGGTGTAAGGTAATCCAGACCCAGAAAGACAAGCATGGTTTGTACTCACTCATAAGTGGATATTGGCTGTAAAGATGCTACAATCTACAGACCCAGAGAGGCTAGGTAACAGGCAAAGCCCAAGGGAATGCATAAATCTCCCTGGAAAGGGGAAATAGAGGAGATCTCCGGGGCAAGCTAGGGGCAGGTGGGCATGGAAACTTGAGGGGTCAGGTAGCAGGGCAGGCAGAGGGGAAGAGTGCTGACAGAGATGACTAGAAAGGGGAGCTTTATGTGTCTGGTAGAAGCCTGATGGAAGAGAAATTCCTAAGAGTCTAAAAGGATGGGCCCAGCCAAGACTCCTGGCAGCAGTGGATGAATAGCCTGAATGGGCCATCCCCTGTGATCAAATTGGTGACTTCCCAGGTTGTCCCTGGAGAGCCTTCATCAAGATAGAGGCAACTGATGGAGGCAGATTCAGAGACCCACAGCCAAATATTGGGCCAAGCTCGGGGAGTCCTGCTAAGGAGAGAGAGAAGGGATTGTAGGAGCCAGAGGGGTCAGGAACATCCCAGGAAAACCCACAGAAACAGCTAGCCTGGCACATGAGAACTCACAGAGTCTGAACCAACAACCAGGGAGCCTGCATGGGATTGATCTAACCCCTTTGCATATATGTGACATTTGTGTAGCTTGGTCTATTTGTGGGATTCCTGGCAAAGGGAGCAGAGCTGTCCATGGTATTTTGGCTGGCTCTTGGGAACCTATTGCTCATGCTGGATTGCCTTGCCCAGCCTGAATAGAGGGGTAGGCACTTGGTCTTATGGCAGCTTGATATGCCATGCTTTGCTGATGCCCATGGGAGGCCTAACCTTTCTGAAGGAATATGGAGGAGGGGTGAATTTGGGGGTCAAAGGGGAGGTGTGGAGAGGGAGTGGGAGGAGAGGAGGGAGGGGAGGCAGTGGTCAGGATACAAAATAAATTAATTAAATTAAAATTAAAAATTATTTGTGAAAAAAAAGAAAGAAAACTTAGCCCACAGGGCATTATTGTTGCCAAAAATATCAGAATTAGTTAATTTCATAAATAACTAAATTGGTTAGCAGTGATATACCATAAACCATATTGATTCTATGTAGGATAGTCTATATAAACCATACAATTTTCCACAAATCAAAGCAATGGCAGAAATGATAAATGGGAAGTCATTTAGGACCAACCAAACAAGAATAAGTTGACTTACAAAGGGAACCCACCACAATTGCTTAATATTAGCAGTGGCAAAGAGGCAGAGTGAGAGCTTCTTACAGACAAACATAGGGAAGTGTTCAGACAACTGCTAACCGGAGGATGTTGTTTTAGGAAAGGTGGACAGATTAGCAGAAGCATTCTATATGAGGTGATGGCAGTGCAGAATTAGCATTTGCATCCCACACTGATACCAGGAACAAAAATAGGAATGTTTAACTATCAGGTCCTGGCCTTGTGTGATGATTATTGAAGAGGTTGTTTTTCTGCTAGCATTAATCATTGCTAAAGATACTGGTCTGATGTTCTACACGTGTGAATGAAGGATAACAGGGATGTTCCCAGAACTGGAGCACTTAATGGATTGCATTTCTAGGCTGCTTGCTTCAGATTATGGAATAGCGTTCTACTTTAATATGTGTTTTTACTATTGCCTATTTGAAAATCCATTATTTCAACATTTTCATGAAAGTTATCCTTTTCTTAGTCTTGGACCATAAAGTCAAAATTATTTTATAACTCAATTACTTACTGTCTAATTGGAGATGAAACTTTCAAAACTCAAAATATAAAAATAAAAGTTTCCCATATTTGTTCACTGAAAAATTTAATAATAACTATATTTTGTTAAATTCAGTCATTAAAAATACCTTATTAGATACTTTTCATTGGCATAAAATTTATCTATACCTTCTTCTAAGTTAAGTAGTTATTACTATTCTCCTGTTGACAATAAAACATTCTGGGTGCAAAGTTATTTGCCGAAGAGTAGAAAAATGTAAACTTGCCTGAGTTACACAGCAACATTAATGCCTTTTATGATTATTGTCCAGGCTGGTATAAGAGATGTCAAATGCAGCATAACATTATGGGGTAATTTTAGCTAGAGTTTTCCTGCCTGGCCCACAATTAGGACAAATCTGTGTCACCCGCCAGTCCCACAGCCACTCAGACCCAACCAAGTAAACACAGAGACTTATATTGCTTACAAACTGTATGGCCGTGGCAGGCTTCTTGTTCTTGTTCTTATATCTTAAATTAATCCATTTCTATAAATCTATACCTTGCCACGTGGCTCGTGGCTTACTGGCGTCTTCACATGCTGCTTGTCATGGCGGCGGCTGGCAGTGTCTCTCTGCCTCAGCCTTCCACTTCCCAGAATTCTCTTCTCTGTTAGTCCCACCTATACTTCCTGCCTGGCCACTGGCCAATCAGGTGTTTTATTTATTGACCAATCAGAGCAATTTGACATACAGACCATCCTACAGCAGGTAATTATATTTGGGTGTTTTTAATTGCATTTAATATTTCTCCACCAATTACAAGACTCATACTTCAGCAATATTTCTTTGCAGATACCACATCACATATATTTAATTAGATGATCTTGCTAATGGGAATATAGGGTACTGCATAGAGGAAGTTATGAATGTTTCAATAAATTTTATATATCTGGAGATTAAAATAATATTTTGCTTTAAAATAACCAATCTGATTTCATATAATTGTAAGATTATATTATGTATAATCCTACAATAATGTGTATTTGAACAATTGATGAAAGACATGTTTTGTGATGTTCACTAGTGATTTCAAAGGTGGCTATAATTTCTGCCCTTTATTTAACTTAAAAATAATTAGTGGTGTGCATTCATAAAGAAGGACAGTGGCAATTTGCCTAACCAAATTTTTAATTAATTTCTCTGGAGAATTTTAAGATGTTCTGATATGAGGGGCTTTGTTTGACTTTGTTTTCTCTTTGTTTCTTCAGTCAGACTTTATGTGCATTTATTCACTGAAGAATATCAGCATTGTGCTGCAAAATGAGGGCACAGTTTACTGCAAAGAATCTGGACCTTTCAATTATCTGACAGCTAAAAGAAGGTCACAGAGATACATTTCAAACAGCTTGCTTTACTTTGTAAATACGTTTCTAATTAGATCTAAATGTGTCTTTGTAGATTACCTTCTTTTGTAATATCTACATTTGATCTAAATTAATTTGGATGGTAAATGTGATCAACATCTACATTTTCCCCTATGATTTTATATACTATTTTTAATTTTTATGGCTATCAAAGACAAAAGAATTCATGCTTTTTCTCTGACATGTTTCCAAATTTGATATTTCCCAGTTTCAGTTTATATGATCACATTGTGATATAATTTTCCTATTTGTTCCATGACAGATTCATGAACCATTGTCACACTTTTTATGTAAATTGGAGTCAGATTAAAAAAGGTTCACTTGTTAATTTGAATGTTCTTAAAGCCAGAAGATATGCAGGGTTAATGCTCCTGATTTGTTCATAGGAAAAGGCTAACTAGGGGCCTCATTGTTTTAAAGATCAATGTTTACATACTTAATATAGGAGAATATATTTGAGCATTAAGGTTAAGGTGGTACTCAAACATATCTCATTATTGTGTCAAACATATATGATATCTGATTTGTTTATGTGAAATGTCAATAGATTTTATTAATTGACAGGGGTTTAATAAGTTAGTATGATAACATTTTCTTCCAAATCAGTGTTTCTGTAACACCACCATCAATGAATTCTGAAATTATAGTGGATTTGAAATACAAAGACAGAGGAAGAAATTAAGAATCTATGCAAATGAATAGCTAGATGAGTTCACACTCTGGGAATAATAAAATATCACTATGTCATTGAAATACTGTCAAAATGTGAGTATTTGCTATTAAATTTTGAGAAATCACAGTCACTGGTCATGGTGTTTCACAAATGTACTCCCAGAGCTTGAGAGACTTGACAGGATAACTATTCTCAGTTGGACATGAGCCCAGGAAACAGTGACTTTCGGTCCAGCCTGTACTACAGGAAGAAATCCTATCTCCAAAAGCAAAAACAAGAACCAAAAAATATGAATCAGAGCCAGGATTGTTAGTACAGGTCTGTGATCCAACTCCTTGGCTGAGGCAGGAGGGCCACATGCTTTAAAAGCCTTCCCGAGTTATAGAGTGAACCTAAGGGAAGCCTGGACAATGGAGAGCCTATCTCTGGAAACAGCCTGATGTCCATGAGCTTGTGAGGAGATAATGAAAATGTCCAACCTTTACACAATGGAACACTATTCAGCTGTTAAGATAAATTAAATTTGCAGGAAAATAGATGCTACTGGAAAACAAAAATAAAAACATTCTGAGTGAGGTAATCTAGACTCGAGGAGACAAATACTGAATTCTTTCTCTATATTAGCTATTTACATTTCAAGATAGGTGGGCAACAATCCAAATAACCGTAGTAAGGGACCAGGGGGAGTAGAGGCTTGCCCAAGGAAGGGGAAATAGAATATAGTGTTATGGGGCAACAAAGGGGAAGATAGAATAGAAGGGTTAAATGGGGGAGAAGATAGGAGATGAAGGCAAAGAAGATAATATGGGGAAGGGCATCTAACACTAAAGGCCTTTGAAAAAAGTTATGAAAACCTACTACTGTAGAAGCTTATATATATATATATATATATATATATATATATATATGTATGTATGTATATATGGAATTTAAATGGAGTCGCAATATAACAGGAGAGACAGTGTCCCTACCAGATCTGGAGTATGGTTGACATACCCATTGTAACACCATTGGAAAAAAAAAAAAAAACAAGTTTTCCTCTACCACAAGCTATCAATTACAGATAGTTTCCTGGTTAGGGGTGGGATTTCATGCCCACTTCACTTTTTGAAGGTTGGGATTTTGTCTGGCTTGATGGTGTGCAGGTCTTGTGTATGATGAATAGTATTTGTGAGTTCATATGCTCTACAGCCATGTTATTTCTGGAAAATGCTGTTTCCTTGGTGTTGTCCATCAACTCTGGCTCTTCAAGTTTTTTAGCCTCCTCTTCATTATAGATCCCTGAGTCTTGGACAGAGCTGTGATAAAGACATCCCCTTTAGGGCTGACTTCTCCAATGTCTCCCACTTTCCACACATTGTCCAGTTTAGGGTCTCTGCATTAATTACCATCTACAAGAAGCTACTCTGATGATGGCTGAGTGATATACTGATATTTGAGTATAGCTATATAACTATAGGAGTCGTTTTGTTGTTATGTTACTTTAGCAGAATAATATTAAGTTTTCACTTTGGGCCCATAGCCTATCTGGCCTCAAGTTCTTGGCTTCATTAATAGTGTTAGGTATGGGTTTCACATCAAAGAGTGGGTCTTAAATAAAATATTTTAAAGTGACTGGTTACTCCCATAACATCTATGTACCTGTGAGTCTGTGTTACAGGCCCGTCATTTATGGTAACTCACAGGGTTCATAGCTCCATAAGACTAATGACTGCTTCTCTCTTCTGGTAACAAGTATAGTAACTTCTAGTACGAGGAATGCTTGTTGGTAGAGATGAAGCTTCTAATTGAGCAACAGCTCCATTTCTCTATGTTTGACGACATAAATATGTTGTCTTAAGTAACAGAGTCTTATGGTCAAGTTGTGGATGATAACCAGTGCCCTGTACTGTTAGGGTAGGGTTATCTATGGGACATTTTTGACAAGTAATTAAAAAAAATGTAAGCCATCCCTAATACTTGGGTTTTATTTGTTAGCATATAATATCTAGGTGGGGTATTGTCTCCCCATTACATGATAGCTAGATCTGAAGTCCCTTTCATATATAGATAATTATTTAGGAGCTTCTACAGTTGTTGGTTTTCATATGGATATTTAAAAAGCTGTTAGTTTTAGTTACCCCTTCCACACTTCCTCCTCGACCATGCCTTCCCTTGCCCTCTCATTTGATATTTCCATCATGATTTTCCTTTTATCTCTTCATTATATTTATCCTTCCTTGAATTTCTATTGCCAACTTTCAGCGCTTTACTGCCTAACATCAACGTACACGAGTACACACGTAATGTTTGTGTTTCTGGGTCTGAGTTAACTTACTGAGGACGATGTTTCTAGTGCCAACCACTTACCTGAAAATTTCATTTTTCTAATCAACTGAATAATATTCTATAGTATAAATGCACCCCAATTTCACCATCCACTTATCAACTGATAGACACCTAGAATGTTTCTACTTTCTGGACATTATGAGCAGCAGTGAAATGGATGAACAGTATCTCTGTACTAACTTGTAGACTCCTTTGGGTATCTGGATGTAGATATAATTTTTGGATTTTTGAGAAATCTCCACACTGATTTTCATAGCAGTTATTTCTGTTTGTACTCCCACCAGCAATAAATGTTTACACTTTCTCCACATCCTCCCCAGCATGTGCTGACATTTGTTTTATTGATCTTGGCCATTTTCTCTGTACTAAGATGAAATCTCAAGATAAGTTTGATTTGCACTTCCCTGATGACTGAAGATGGTGAGCATTTTTAAGTGTTTTTCAGCCATTTGTATTTTATCCTTTGAGAATTCTTTATTTAGTTCTTTACTCAAATTTTATGGGATTATTTGTTTTCTTGATGTTCATTTTTGAAGTTATTTGTACATACTAGATGCTAATTTTTTTCTTTTCTGTATCTTTGCCAAAATGATTTTTATCCTTTGCTATACTAAAGTTTTAGCTTTATGAGGCCTCATATATTAATTGTTGTCTTAGTGTCTATATCTTATTGGTGTCCTGTTCAGAAAACTTTTTCATGCACTAATGAGTTGCAGCCTGGTCCCTATTTTCTCTTCTATCACATACAGGGCATCTGGACCCATGTTGAGGTCCTCCATCCATTTGAATCTGCATTTTGTACAGAGTGATAGATATGGGTCTATTTACATTCTTCAGCATGCAGCCATCCAGTTTGACCAGCACTCACTGAAGATGTTGCCTTTTCTCCCGTGTACATTTTTGGCTTCTAGTTAGGTGTGTAGAATTATGTTCCTGTCTTCCACTCAAGTACATCCATCAACATGTCTGTTTTAAGTCAAACCACGCTGTTTTTAGTACTTTATGTCTGTAGTATAACTTAAAATCTGAATGGAGATAACTCCAGCAGTTATTTTACTATTAAGGAGTGTTTAACTATCCGTGTGTGTGTGTGTGTGTGTGTGTGTGTGTGTGTGTGTGTGTGTGTGTTGATATGAGTTTTATCCATTAATTTCTTAATATGTGATAATGCCACCATGATTATGCAAAATGCAATACGATAAACATAATGTAATCACATCTTATTCTTCCTAATTATACCTTTTGAAATCACATTTCTTGGCTCATACCTTGTTTTGAAGCTGAGGAATAAGAGGTTCATTTTTAATACTGAACTTGGAAAAACCTGAGTTACTTTGTAGTTAAATATGGAGATCCTTTTGGAAATCGGAGGATGATTATCCTTGGAAACGCAGCATTTATAATTATGTGATCATGATTAGCCTATGCCCCAGTATTGTTTTTATACTTTGGCCTCTCTTGAGTTGTGAATGCCTCTAAGCTTTAAGATAATTCATCACATGGATAGGTTAAAGGCTAATAAATATACTCTGTTCTCTAATATTGAAACACATTTTTGGATGATGCATTTATATCTTCTTTCCATGTAGTAACAAAGAGTTAAATTATTTAAATTGTTCCCTATGGGTTATATTACACCATCAAATTAAGACATAAAATCAAATTAAGCATTCAATAAATTAGTAACAATTCAACAAAATTCCTGTCACTCAAATTTATCTTATTATTTCTTAGAGAAAAAAAATCACAGGATAAAATTAGAAAGTAAAGAAACAGTCAGTGCAACTCGTTTTACAATCCTTTGACCACAAAGATCAGTTGAAAAGTCATTTTCTGTCTTCTTGCTCAGCTTCTTGACTCCTAGCTTTCATGTCTGCCTGCACTCCTCTTCTGAAATGAACTAAGTCCTTATCTGCTGACAGTTACATAGGAGACTTTTTACACACAATTTTTAGTTTCATAAAGTTGAATTGCTATTATTAAAAACTATATTATAAAATAGTTTATGTTTTTCTCTTAAGGCTTAACCCATTTTGAAGAATTTCCTTTTTAGAGTAAGAAAACAAATTATAGAGATAAAAGTGAAAAGAAAGTTTTTCATAATTATTAAAATATTTTAATGAATGTGACACTACATAGTTAATTCTTCTATTGTCAAGCAAGCAGCTTTAACTTCTTTTAAAACTGTTGACAAACACTATTTAAATTCTTAGCCAGTCCTGTGACACCTCAGAAAAAGTATTTTGCTCAAATTTTTCTGATTGGAGATTTAGTCTTTTTAAAAATAATGCCCGAGTGTATTATGGAATAAGAAAAGGGCAAAACAAACAAACAAATAAACAAACAAGCCAGAGACAGGTAGCATTTTTTTCTCTGCAGCTCTTAGGAAAGAACAAATGTCTGTCTCTCCAGGTGACAGCTTTGCAAACACCTAAGCCTGCAAGCTCCCCTCCCCCAGACTCCTGGATTAGTAGGCACTGCACTAATTCTGTCTCTGTTTACAAACTGACTCCAAGACCGAATGGAGCAAAGCTGCTTTTGGATAATCCCTGTTACACACTCACACATATAAATATTTAATACTTTTCTGCTATTTCTGGAAGTTGCATCAAGTTATTGCAAACTACTCTATCCAGAAGTCCACATTTTCCACATTCAGGAACATATTATTAAAGTCCTAGTTTGAATTGAATACAGAATTGAATTTTTCTTATTTGTGTGATTCTTTTGCTTTTAAATTACGTTTTTTCAAACAAAATTTATAATTACTCTAGAAAGTTTGAAATTGGGAAAAAATATTTTTTCTTCTTCCTTAAACTTCCCCAAAATTCTACTGCGTGAGCATGTTTTATTTAAATCTAAGCTTCTGGGACAATTTATGTGAGGTCATAAAAAGTGATCAAAGTACTGCTTGAAACATAGTAATCCATCATTGAAAAATAATTTTAACAAGCTAATATTCTTTTTAAAAGTGTATTCCAAGTTTGAGGCTGGAAAGATGACTCAGCAGTTAAGAGCATGTACTGCTCTTGCAGAGGTCCTGAGTTCCACTCTCAGGACCAACACTGAGCAAGCAAGCGCACAAATGCCAGGAACCTCAGCTTCAGAGGGATGTGATACCTCTGGCCTATATGTGTATCTGCACTAATGTGCACATACCAACACACCCACTCACACACACATACACACACACACACACACACACACACACACACACACACACACACAATTTAAAAGTAATAAATCTTTAAAACTTGTTCCAATTTTTTAAATAAACTTTGAAATCTTTTAATAGGTTTTAAAATTCTAACTGATCATAGCTGATTGACAGAAAATATTATCATCCTCCTAAGTGAGGCTTTTGTTATAGTCTGGTTATGTAAACATAGCATTCATCTTGGGAGAATAGATTTCATGAAGCTTAAAGTATAAGCTAGGATTGTAAACCTCATGATTTAGGAAATTCGTGATATCACCAAGGAGACAAAGGTTACACAAATAGTATAAAATAGCATCCTTTCTTAGTTTGTAGACTTGAAAAAATATAACTATATTTCTCTAAAGTTCCCCTCTAATATTAAAACTGTATCTTCAGAGATTCATTAAGTTTTCTTCACTCAAGCTGTTCTCCAAATGTCATCCCTGATCCTTTTCATCTGATCTCAATTACATAATGCAACAGCTATCTCTGGAATGTAGTTCATGGGCATGTTGAATCATTCTTTGAAGTCTTACCTAGAAACAAGGTGCAAAGGGATCATAAACAGCCAGTGAAGACTAAAATCGTTTCACGGATCTCTAAGTATCCAACATTTTGTTGTTTCACATGGCATAGAAAATCCAGAAATTGTAAGAAGGAGGAGGAGGAAGGGGAAAGGGGGAGGAAGAGAAAACCAAAGAATTGGCAGCCTACACTTCTGGGTATTAGAGGGACCCGATTTATAAAGAAAAATAGATAAAATATATGATAAAATAATTTTTACAGCATTGGATTTCAGGCAAGAAAACTGTTTAATAGAGAGGCGAGCATCTCAGCAGGTGAGTTCTGCCGTTACTCAAGTCTATTGTGTCAAAATGGATGTAGAATGGCTTAAAATAAAATATTCTGATCTCTGGGGAAAAAAATTGCTTTTAGATATAATTAAGATATATATCATACTGCATATTATAGATCACATATAAGTTAAATCAACACACATTATTTATATATAATGAATCAATGGATTCCCTGGTCAGCCATCCTAGCCTAATCTGTGAACTCCAGGTCCCATAGAGAGATCCCATCTCATGCAACAAAGTGGGCTGTTTTTGAGGAACAATACCTCTGACCTCCACATTCACATATATGTACATGTGCACTGTACACACAGGCACACATTAAGTTGATAGTCTTTTCAATTTCTTTTGTCTATAGCTCACCCATGCTGGGTATCAAACCCAGGACCTCAGCCGTGCTAAGGAGATGAGGACATACTCAGCTATGTCCCTATCTTGAAATAACAGGACATGTTGTGGGGAAATACCTTGGGAGTGAAAATCCTCTCTCATTCTTGCTGGTAACTAAAAACAACACAAACAAGTGGGGAAAGGGTGGGTTTTAAGTTTGCTATGGTCCCCCCACCCCCGACATGCTGAGAAAGCAAACATTCTACTGCTACTAAGGAAGATTTAGTGAAATGGGATATTGATGATACAGAAAGGAAGAAAATGTATAAATTATACTGAGAAAATTTTATGACCAGATGGAGGGTACAACAGTCTTATTTCCAGGGCAAAACTTGTTCCTAACCTGGATCCCATCATAGTTGATGCTGGCTGTTACTGTGAGTTTGTACTGTGGGTCTGGACACGGACATTCCAATGATGATAAACTAAGTACTTGTTTCAGAAGAAAGAGCAGTGTTAGATTGAATGTTGTATTTTTAATTGGAGAATCTATAAGATAAATAATTACATAAGCAAATATTTAGTTAGAATATCTAAGATTACAGTTAAAGATCTTGTAAATACCATAAACATATATCACACATCTCATTAATATGCTCTCACATGTTTTGAAACAGGATTTTATTTGAAAAAATCAAAGATATTAAAAGCAAAGAAAAAATGAACACAAAAATCATGGGGATAATCAAATCTTCAGTAAAAAGAAATCTAACTGATAATTCTCATGACGATATCCTATATAAATCATGTATATCAGTAAGTTCTCAACCACTTCCAATGAGTCTTGTTCATAGTCAGGAAAACATGATTAAGTGTTCTGCTGATGTTCAGAAACTTCCAGATGCACAAGATCTGGACATAACTTGCAATGAATAATGAAGTTTGAGTAAATGTTATCCTATTTGCTGTGTGTTAGAGGATTAATTAATCTTTAAATGAAAATCTTTGTTTAAAATTGCTGTTTGAAGGATTGTAGCATTGAATGTTATTCAATAGAAAGTTTTTATTTGGGGGAATGTAACTTGATGACAGAAGAGCTTTTTTTTTAAATAAAGACTCGCTCTATATACCCTTGTATTTATGTTTACTTTGGATCTCCCTGTATTTTTTCCAGACCTGAGACAGAAAAAATAGTTCTATCTATGAAAATCATTTCCAGGGCACAGTGTTCTACTATATATAGAGATACACACTTACTTTACATATTGTACTATAAGGAGCCTTTAAGTAAAATGCCATAGAGTTTTCTAAAGAAATAAAAGGAAGAAAATATTGTTTCTCCTTCAAAGAAAATAAATGAAGAATTGAAAATAATTAGGAGAAGTAGAAGCTACATCTTTCCCAAGTTTCATCAGCCCTCTTTTTTAATATGAGACATGTCATCATCTCTGATCTTCTGTTAAGAGTCCTTGTAACATTAAGGATACCAACACAGAACATGAGTCAGAGCAAAGCAATTTCACTTTTCTCTTAACTGGGTTAGAGATTCAATAAAGAAGTTTGCCAAGCATTTGATGAATGCTGTCATAAATGTTGGCCAAACCTAAAAATAAAGATGGGAGTACAAACCCAAAAAGGAACTAAAATTCCAGTTTCTCATTCATATGTGGATCAGGACTCACTTAAGCCAAAAAGTGGGGAGGTCATTTCACAATGACAGTAGTAATTAATGATATTTTACTTCATGATTCCCCTCGGTTACAGAACAAATATCAAAATTCCCTAACATTTTGTTCTTCTGCATCTTGAATTAATGTGAAATCAGTTAGTCTTAGACTTAGTTGTCAATAAACTATATCATGCTGAAAAACAAATTAACTGTTTCTTTTCTCAATAAAAAGTCTTATGTAGCTAAAGTCAATATTAAGGTTCATGAAAATAACTTTATGACTACTAGTAGTACAAGCTAAGTAGGAAACAACTACCATAAGAGCAAGCAAAGTAAGCTGATTTATTTTTAGAAAGAGTGGACTGATATTTTATTTTTTGGTTAGGCTTTGAAAGTATTTTTTCCTTCAATAAATGCATTTACAATAAGACTAATGAATTATGTACATTACTCAACTTATTTCAGCAAAGTATATTTTAATATCAAGAAGTATTAATTTCTCCAAGCTCTCTCTCTCTAGCACCTAGAAAATTAACAGAGCACGATCACCTGGAGAACAGTTGCTCTTCTAGTCTTCCATTTTGCTATCTCTATGAGTTTCTAAAAGGCTTTCCTCCTTGCAGTTCGTGCCTAAGGCCTCCTCACGTTGCCTCAGCTCCTATCACCTATGCTATCAATTGAATGCTCATTGGTTCTTCCCAGAGGACTCATCCTCTGTTGCTCATTATGGCATATCCTGCAGTTGTATTCATCTAAATTCTCCTGCATAATCAAACTTCTGTGTACATACTTCCTGTTTCCTTATGTATCCACGTAACCTTCACAGGAACAATCTTCCTCAGTGTGTCCTTTTTTGTGTCAAAGTTGATAAAACAGATACAGATCTGCATCTGCTCTCTCTCCCTGCTCCAGACAATCTCCTTCCTTATTGTACAATGCTGTCTGTGGCACACAGTACAGTCTTATCTATAAGTCTTCTTGCCAGTGTTGTATGTAGACACCTAGGTGCTTACACAAGGAGTCAGTGGCTCCCTACCAAGAAGATGTCATTGTCACTTTTTTTCACACCTGATGCTACAAGCAATAACCAGTTACCACTACCCCACTGCATATTTTCATGGATGTGGTCACTATGAAGTTGTCGTCATCTGAAATTCTTTCACATCTCTAATTCCAGGTCACAGTGTTGCGTTTTCTACTTTTACCCACCATCCCTTCATTTATTTCTTATTCTTCTCTCCCCTTTCCATTCTCTTCATTCTTTGATGCAGTGCTTGATTTTCTCCTCTCCTCTAGTTCTGTCATTCTCCTTATGGGTTTAGTCCTCTGCACCCAGACTCCTGTGACCCTCTCAGAAGCAGTGCCAAGTGTTACAAAATCTTTACCAAATTTTACCTTCTTGCTATCTAATTTACATTTAGAGAAAATTATTTAGCAGTAGAAGATGTAAGGGAAACATTTGATTTTGTTCTTAACCTTCTGAAACAGCTGGGGGTCAGTCAGCTCCGTTCCATATCATACCAGATGGATAAGTTCCTCTGCTGCCTCAACTACTACACTGGCCTCCATATCACAGATAATGCTTGCATTTCTTAAATCAGAGTTTATCAAATATCTCTTGTTTTTCCAGAGTTATAGAATACTTTTTACACTTATTCTTCCACCAAAAAAAAACCTATGGTCAAGAAATCCACAGTTTGTAGATACTGGCTATCACTTTTTCTTTCTCTATTCAGAACTGAGAATTTGATTCAGCTAATGTTCTTGGTAACCAAATCTTAAATTCATTACTCAAATCATTGCTTCTAAGTAGTTGTCACCATCCCTGAAGTTTGCATGTCAAATAATTACTTTTTATAGTTAAACTTACTAAGTCTTGGCTTCCTTTGGCTACGGTGGCAGTCCAAAATTCATGGGACAGACTGAAACCAGAAACTAGTGTAAGATTCGGAGCAGGAGGTAATCTGGACAGGTGAAATCAACTAGAGGTTGCATGGCCCATACCTTGGGGCCACATTTTCAAATACCAGGTTGGAGAGCTGAGCAGGGAATTCTTCAGCAGTGTACTCTCTGGTACTCTCTTGCTTGGATTTCTCTTTCACATCCTTCTTTTCTGGTCCCACTTTCCTCATAAGAAGAGATGGGAATTGATAGATCTCTCTCTCTCTCGATGTCTCTCTCTCTCTCTCTCTCTCTCTCTCTCTCTCTCTCTCTCTCTCTCTCACACACACACACACACACACACACACACACACACACACACACACACACACACACACACTTTCCTTTCAGGGTTCTCCAGAGAACAGAATCACTAGATGGAGAGAAGAGAAGAGAATCTAAACATAAGGCTCATGTAATGGGACAGGCAAATCTAAATTCTTTAGGGAAGATGGACACTCCAAGCATGTTGTCGGAACTCATGAAGTCTTCCTGCCTCTCTGGAGTTTCAGAAAGATTTATGCATACTTTGTCCCAGTCACTTACTCATTTTATGCATTTCTTATTACTTTCTTAACTTCTTTTTTTCCTTACTCGCCAAATAAAAGGCAAGGATAATTACAAGGTTTGGATAGGTCTAACACATGGGGTCAGAGTTTCAGTTCTGCCAACCAGTATAATGCCTACTGGGATGAACATTAAGCATTTGTTAATTTAAGAACAAATAGAGGAAGATTAAAATAGTTTTAGTCTAGAATAAGCTTGATTAATAAACAGACAACATATTGTCAAATGTTTATTTATAAAATTGTTCAGAACTCTGAACTCATGTGTGAAATTGAAATCTATATTACCTAAGGTTGTGACAGCAACTCATGGTCTAATAACATTTATATCTTGAACATATCAAAGCCATAGTACATAATTTAATGAGTTATAAGGCATTTATTATTACTTTTTTGGCTTTGCTTATTATGTACATTAAAATGACCTCTGGTCATCATGAGCTTAATAAGTGTAAAAATAACAATGATGCTTAAGCTGAATGACACTGCATCACTGACCATGAGTGTGAACCACTACACTAAAATGTTAGGATTTATAGTATCTAAATTTCCATAATGGAACTAGAATAAATAATATTTTACTAATCAATGATTTGAATGTATAATTAAACTAATCATAAATATAATTGTATTTATTTCTCCAATGCTCAAAATTGAGATGTTTGTATCTGGTGAGGGCATAGTTCATGCAATATGGGGCCATGTGTTTAATGCTTTATGAAATGTGTTAAACTTCATGGTCTGCCAGAATTGCTCATTTCCAAATATGCTTGAGGATTTGCTCCCATTTCCTTTCATCATACTAGCCAGATGATCACTATTTTTTTTCTGTGAAAGAGTTTGAGCATACTATCATTGATGCTGAAAATGATGTCTTCATATCCTAAAATTATATCAAATAAATTTTGTCAATGATTTATACATTTGATATTTTTACATATAAAAGACTGCTTTCTTTATATTTCACTTCACATTCAATTCATGCTATTATGATTATAATATAGTTTTGACACCATTTATTTATCCCAATAATTTAAATAACTGCTACTTTGTGAATCAGTAAATAATCAGAATTACCAATTTTGTTAGAATTTTAAATTTGTGTAAGAGTTGACAAATACAGCTTTCTAGTCCAAAGTCTTTTTATTGCCATTACTGATCTCCACAATTATACTTATTTATTTTTGGTTTTTAAAATAGGCTAGTCATCTTCAAAAATATAACTACATTATACTTGTGTATATCTTCTCATTGGTATATTTTTAAAATGACTATTATAGAGTTGACATCCTTATGTCAATATAAAATTTTTTAAAGGAATAGAATAATAGAAGTATAAAAGAAAAAAAGCCAAAAAAAATCATCAAAAATCACAAAGATAGTGCACCCTTGACATAGGCTTTTGGTTATAATTATAAAAAATTCACTGCCAAGTATGAAGTTTCTGAATCTAGTCCCTTTACTTATGATAGGACATCAACATTTTCCCAAATAGTTAGCTATGTAGACGCCTACATTTTGCTGTGAGATCTTGGCTCTGTTTTGCTGGATTTTTTTTTTCATTTTACTAAAAAAAACCATAAAAAATAAAAAATAAAAATGTGTAGCCAATTAATAGCCTGAACAATGCTATTTCTCTGGCTAGATAATTTTTTTAAATGGTACATAACTTGTAGAATCTAGCTTCATGCAGAATTGTAGCATTTTAACAGATAAATTGAATATTTGTGTAAAATAAGTTTGAAATTTGACAAGAAAAAGTTCGATCAGCTTTCTTTCATTTTATTTACTATCTATCTATCTATCTATCATCTATCTATCTATCATCTATTATCTATCTATCATCTATCTATCTATCATCTATCTATCTATCTATCTATCTATCTATCTATCTATCTATCTATCTATCTATCTATCATATATCCTGGCCAAAATTTCCCCTCCCTCCGATCTTCCCAGTCATTCTCCCCACCGTCCTCTGTGCCCACCCTCCAATCCATTCTTTCTCCATTTTTGTTCAGGAAATGGAAGGTCTCCCATGAGTATCAACAAAATATTCATGTCAAGTTGCAGCAAGAGTAAGCACCTTCCCACGTATTAAGGCTTCATGAAGTCCCATTTATTAATTGTTGTTGATCTTAGTGTTTGCAGTGTTGATGTTCTATTCCAAAAGTTGTCTCCTTTGGCAATGCATTCAAGGCTATTTCTTACTTTCTCTTCTATTGGGTTTACTGTATCTGGATTTCTGTTGAGGTCCTTTTATCCGCTTGGATTTGAGTTTTGTGCAGGGTGATAGATATGGACCTATTTGCATTCTTCTACATGACAATATCCAATTAGACAAGCACCATTTGTTGAAGATGCTTTCCTTTTTCCATTGTATAATTTTGGTTTCTCTGTTGAAAATCTTGTGTTCATAGGTGTGTAGACTTACATCTCTGTCTTTAATTAGATCCATTGGTCCACCTTTCTGTTTTTATGCCAATATAATGAAGTTTTTATGACTGTAGCTCTGTAGCATAGCTTATTGTACAGGATTGTTCTAGCTATTCTGGGTAGTTTGTTTTTCCATATGAAGTTGAGTATTGTTCTTTTAATGTCTGTAATGAATTGTGTTGGGATTTTAATGGGTATTTTGTTTTTCCATATGAAGTTGAATATTGTTTGTTCAAGATCTGTAATGAATTGTGTTGGCATTTTAATGGGGATTGCATTGAATCTGCAGATGGCATTTGGTAAGATTTCCCTTTTTACTATGTTAATCCTACCAATCCATGAGAATGGGAGATCTTTACATCTTTTGTGGTAATTCAGTTGAGAAATGTTCAGTTTCCATGAGTTTGTAGGCTTTCCATTGTTTTTGTGATTGTTGAAATCCAGCTTTAATTCACAATGATCTGATAAAAATACAGGGAGTTATTTCAATTTTTTTGTATCTTTGATACTTACTTTTAGATTGAGTACATAGTCAGTTTTGGAGAAAGTTCCACGAGGTATTCATGGTGGTAATGTGTGTGCGTGTGTGTGTGTGTGTGTGTGTGTGTGTGTGTGTGTGTGTGTGTGTTTTCTTTCTTTTGGTTTTGCTGATGTGTTTGTGTGTATGTACTTAACTTCCAGGGCTTGGAGTTTTCCTTTTAATACCTTTTATAGGGCTGAATTTGGGGATAGATATTGTTTAAATTTGACTTTGTTATGAAATATCTTGTTTTCTCCATCTATATTTATTGACAGTTTTGCTAAGTATAGTCGTCTGGGCTGGCATCTGTGTTCTCTTAGAGTCTGTAAGACATCAGTTCAGACCCTTCTGGATTTCAGGGTCTTTGTTGAGAATTCAGGTATGATTATAATAGGTCTCTTTATATATTACTTGGATCTTTTCCTTTACCACTTTTAATATTCTTTCTTTTTTCTGAATGTTTGGTATTTTGATTATTATGTGGTAAGGTGATTTCTTTTCCAATCCAATCTATTTGGTGTGAGAGCCAAAGTTATACTTTTAGTTTTATTTGCTATGCCTATAAATCCATGAAACAAAAATGCCTCTGAACTGCAAGCAACTTGCTCAAGGACAGATAGTTTCTGAAATGCTATTGTTTATAGGAGATAAGAAGCCACATGTGTTCACTTCCCTAGACAAGTATGTTTGACCCATCTTGACTGGATGTGCTTGATCACATGTGAGTGGGATGTTCAGTGGCAGGAAATACATCAGGATGTATGCTTGCCCTGATTGGACCTGATAGGAAATACTTAAACTGTTGCAAACCATGACTGGGGGCCATTTTCTAGAAACCCAGAGATAGACCTGGCCAGAGCTCATGCACCTGGCCAGTATTCAATTAAAACTTGCTTCAAATTTGGTTTTACATTGTGGCAGTGGTCTTACTCTCCTACAGTGGGATTAATAGTGTTCTGTAAACTTCTTGAACCTTCATAGGTTTGTCCTTCTTTAGGTTGGGAAATTTTTCTTCTATGATTTTGTGAAATACAGTCTCTGGGTTTTTTAGCTGGGATACTTCTCCTTCTTCCATTTCTATTATTCTTAGGTTTGGTCTTTTCATAGTGTCTCAGATTTCTTGGATGTTTTGTGTCAGGAATTTTTTAGATTTAACATTGTCTTTGATAGATGAGACTATTTCCTCTACATGTCTCCAATGCCTGAGAGTCTCTCTTCCATCTCTTGTAACCTGCTGGTGATGTTCGCATCTGTAATTCCTGACCACTTACCCAGATTCTCCACTGCCAGGATTTGCTCCATTTGTGTTTTCTTTATTGCTTCTATTTCCATTTTCATGTCTTAAACTGTTTCCTTCAGACATTTTCT
>CABHPR010143969.1:50232-61839 GCA_902168415.1 Peromyscus melanophrys | reverse complement strand
CTTCATAAAGGTATTTTTAAGTTGTTTTCTTGTGCTTCAGCTGCACTGGATGATTCTGGTTTGCTGTCATTGGATAGTTTGTTTCTGGTGGTGCCACATCCCTATCTATTATTGTATGGGTTCTTACACTGGCAGTTAGGCATCTGGATTCAGAATGATTATAGGTCTAGGTATTGATTCTTGCATTTGTCTTTGTTAAATGGGTATTTTGTTTCTTTTTTTTTTTTCCTTTCATCTCTGGTCTTCTGGCCTAAGTGGCCAAGGGTTCTGGTGACTAGTGAGTCTTCAAGTATAGTAGTGTGTCTCCACTGGGGTTTGAGGGCCCAGGGCTCTAAATCCAGCCTTGCTTCCCATAAAGCAGAAGTATCTTCTGAAGTTATAGTCCAGGATATGGATCCCAGCAGATGGTGTGCACTCTGAGGATGTTGGTCAGGCTTAAAAGAGTTTAGTGGGTGGTGGGCCGAGTCCTACTTGGGGTCCCTAGGACCAGCCTAGCCTGCAGTAAAGCTGATAGAACTATGGGCAATCAGCTCTCTTTTACTCTTTGGAGCTTGAGCTAGATAGAAAGAATCTTGCTATAAAGAAATAAAACTAAAAATGTGCCATTGATGTAAAAGAAAATGCATTTTTCCTTGCCAAATGATATCATGTGGATAATCAAGTCTTGTGTTCCTTTGCAGATTGTGAAGCCAAGCACTCAGTTCTCACCCTATATTTGAAAAATATTATTAGAAAAGTTATAAATATTCACAAAAGTATTTTCTATGTTGATTATGAGTCAGTTACCAGAATACAATATTATTTGCACCCAGTAAATGTGTGCAATTTCCTTTTTATTTTCAAATTTTTATGTTTTGCTTACCATTATTTTTCAACATACTATTTTTCTTTTTACATAAAATAGCAATGTTTCTTCTTGTGTAATTTTTTTACTTTGAATACAAATCAAAGCTATAAGCATAAGTCAGAAATAGAACCCATTTAATATGCAGTTAGTAAGAAAAAATTAGTCAAAAACAATGTCACTAACTCTTTAATGAAAGACATTAGCAAAATAACATGAAAATAAACATGTAAGTTTATAGTTTCTTTAGACTGAGTCACAATATTTAATTCATTTTGAAATGTTTCTTCAAAAGTTTATGATCTGTCTAAATGTGTTTCTCTTTAAAGAGGGCAAGGTTTTAAAATACCACTGGCTTTGATTGATATATTTTTTTTTCAATTTTATTTTGGTGGATTTTTGTTGAGTTCAAGCTGTAAAGCAATTTAATGCTATTGAGATCTTATAGCTAAAAATTAAATAATCGGGGTGTTTAGATATGATATTGGTTATATAACATGACCATCTATTACATGAGCCAAGACTTATCATTTATAACATGAACAAAATTAATAATGAATTATAAACCCCATAGAATTTATAAATAAGTATAATAATCAATTCTTCTCTTCTATAAAGTTGAAGTTCAATCGACTTTTTGTTTTTAAAAAACAAATTAAAATTTTAGTGAAGTTTCGGAAAAGAAATGGTCACTGCAGATATTTTTAATTCAGAATCACAGTCAGACAGAGGCCAATGAGGCTCCATGTAAACACTAGGTCTCTTCACTGAGGGCCAGAAGGGGACAGTCTGATGACAGTGGGTAGATTTTATTCTGTTGAGTCAAACCTGTCCTTCCTCCAGGGTATAATTATAGGAAAAGTACAAGGCAGAGAGCAGACAACTGTCTGTGTGCTGATATTTGACTGGCCTATTCTTAGAACTGATCTAGAAATAATCTTTTAAATGACCCCATGACAATGAAGTGTGTTAATGGAACACAAGAGAAAACTGACATAACTTACAGAGTTCTGTCAAAAACTAAAAGCAATAATAAGAAATTAAATAATATTCTACACGAGACTATGAAACAAGAAAATGGAACATGATACAAACTAGAGAAATGTGAATGTAGAGTTTAAAAATATTTTCTGTAGAAGATTTTAATTATTCCGGACATGGTGACAAGAATAAACATATAAGACCCAATAATATTCAAAAGCTTTGATATAGTAAAGAGAATTTAAGTTGACTAAAGAGTCATCCCAAAGAATGGGGAAAGTATTTGCTTGTTACATATCTGACAGAGGATTAAACCTAGAACATACAGAAAACAAAACAAAACGAACAAGAACAATAACCCAATCAGTAAATGGCGTAATGAATGAAACAGAATTCTCAAAAATATATAAATGGCCAACATTTTAAAAAGTGTTACACAGCATTAGGCATCAGGAAAATGATAATTTTGAGATTCTACCTAATCCCACTCTTAATGTTCATCTGGAAAATAAATGATAGCAATACCGGGGAAGACGGAGGGAACAGTAACCCGGGTTTACTGTTGATAGAAGGATAAACTGGTACTGTCACTATGGAAACCCAGGCTGTAGGTTCTACAAAAATCAAAACATAGAACTAACATATGACCCAGATATACTGTTCCTCGATGTATACACAAAAGATTCTATATTCAAAAAGGATTCTACATTCTACAGAGAGCTGCAACTATGTTCATTGCTTTTATTGCTGCTTTATTTACAACAGCAAAGAAATGTTCATCAATAATGAATGGATAAGAAAAATATGGTCCACACACTCAATTGAATTTTATTTACCTCTACAAAAAATGAAACATAGCCATCATATATATATATATATATATATATATATATATATGTATGTATATATATGTGTGTGTGTGTGTGTGAGTATGTAAACACACAAACACACACGTGACGTAACTCAAGTTCATAAAGGCAGATATTATCTGTTATCTCTCAAATGTGGATTATCACTTCATACACACACACACACACACACACACACACACACACACACATTACAGAGGTAGACTGGCTAATACAGCACATGTGAAATGAACAGAATAAAAACAGTAGATGCAGGGACAGGTGCAAATGCAGATGGTGGGCAGGAAGATGGGAGAGAAGAAGGGTGTGGAGACAAATCAACTAAAACTGAGCACAAGACAAGAAAATGTCATAGAGAAAACTGCTACTTTTTGAAACTAATTAAAACTTAAAATAAGCAGACTTGGGAGATGGCTTAGTTGGTAAAGTGTTTGCCACACAAACATAAAGACTTCAGTTTGATTCCCCAGATCCATTCCACAGAAAATCCTTGTGAAAGAACATGTGTTTGTAAATTCAGCTCCAGGGAGGTAGAGTCAGGAAGAACTCTGGAACTTACTGTCCAGCCTTTCTATATAATGAACTCTAAATTTGTTAAGAGCCACTGTCTTAAAGACCTGGTGGGAAACAATTGCTCAAGATACATAACATAGAGCTCTGACCTTCTATCCTTGCCAAAATATGTGCACCCATATCCACAAATACAGACATAGATTTACATAAATATACAACAAAATTAAAATATATCATGAAGATATAACCCCTTTAAAAAACTACTTTCCAATTAATAACAATTCTTATTTAAAGAAGAACTTAACAAATGAGTTTTATGTTTTATTTGGAAAATCCAATTCCATAAAGATTGCAGCTCATTTTAAAGGTAAAAAATCAACCAGGGAATGTGTCTCACTGTACATTGATACTTAAAATGCTGTACTTCATGTTACAGATAAAGGAACTGACCACAGACACATAATGCAGAGCTCATACATTTACAGAAAGATGAATTATATTCCATTCAATACTGTGTATCAGAGTTTCAGTCATGAACCATTTCTATATTATTTAGATTTAATAGTAATGAATTTAATAACTACTATTTTCAGTTAATAGTAACAAATACATGTTAAGAGCAAAACAGCTTTGGCTGTGTATTTCCATCAATTTCAACTTTATAGGGAGCAATTTAAAATATAGTGTAGGGCCTAGTGAGATGGCTCAGTGGCGTGGACTGCATGATGACCATTACTGCTTGACAAAGTTCCAGCATTTTGACAGACCACACTTCTCTAGCATCTTTTTCCTTTCATTTTTAGTGATTCTCACTATTAATGCATTTTCCTTTGTGAAATTTTGTGTGGACTTTGGTACAGGATAAAAATGTGTGCAATGGTAGCCTCTCCAAATAAAGTAATTTTCTGGAAAAAAATCCCCACCACCATGGAACCAGAAATCCCACTGTGCCCTCCTAATTGCACCAAGAACAACAAAGTTAGAGATTTAGGAGACACACCTGATCCCAAAGATGATATGCCTGTAATTCAGATCCAGAACCTGAGGTCATTAAGGGCAAGAGTTCAGCTAATAAGTGTAGAGAAATCAGATGGTCTGGTATAATGGGAAGAGTAGGACATCAGGACCTCCCTTGGGGAGCATGAGGGGATGGCCTCATATTTCGAGACTATGCCACAAAGGGAGGACACATTTAAGAAACAACTGACTGATTATCCCCTTGAGGGATGAAAATTGCTCTTAAATTGCAGTGCAGTGTCTGGTCCCCAGAAGTCTTTTTCCCAAGGTAAGGCATTTAGATAACGTCCTCCATTCCCTCAGGGGCTTGCTACTACTTCCTACTTGCTAAAACAGTCTCTCCTTATCTCTGGCAAGAGGAACTTGCGGCCCTTCATTAACATATGACTGGTGCCTATTGTCAAGGTCAGTGCAAGATTCCTCAACTCCTTACTCAATCCACACCTCAGCTCACATGCCATCTTTCTCCCATTTAATCCTAATGTGCAACTCTAAAGTATAAAAGGTGTAATCTTTTTTCAATAAATGATACTGGCAGCCATCCTGATTCACACTCAGATTGTGTTTCCCCTCTCACCCCTGCCCTGCCCCGCTGACTCCACACATCCCTTTTGGGACCTGAACCTGGACCAAAGCTGGTCTTTGACAGCTCAACAGTTACTCAAACACTGACTGCTCTTCAAGGGGACCTAAATTTGATTCCCAGCTCCCACATGACATCTAATAACTGTCTGTAACTCAGAGTAATAAAGAGGACTCCCTTTGCAGCAGGACTCCCTCTCCACCTATTTGTATAGTTTCTCTAGGCCCAGATGCCTGATCTTATTTGCAGGATGACCTGGCACAAAAGCTCCCTGCAAACACTGTGTGACTTAGGACACAAGTTCTCATCTTTTTCCTGTGTCTGGTATATTAGATGCATTCCCTCTCTTGTTCATCCATCCTCCTTTCTCTACTTGACCTATGACATATAAATTGCTCTACAGTCTTCAATAAACTGATCTGCCTCACTAAAGCTGACTCGTGGAAGGTCTTTTCTGTCATACTCACCAGCCACTTGGGATTTGCCTTTGGCTCTTCCTGGGCTCTAGTGTTTCCCCTCCCCACCAAGATGGGATAAATGGAGTTGGAGCCCATCACACACACATACACACACACACACACACACACACACACACACACACACACACACACACACACACTACCACCAAAAACAACATCAATAAAATAACAGAAATTAACAATCATTAGTCATTAATATCCCTCATTATGGACGGACTCAATTCCCCAATAAAAAGATACCAGGTAACAAAATGGATACCAAAACAGGATTTATCCTTCTGCTACATAAAAGATATATACCTCAATATCAAGACAGACATTACCTCAGAGTAAAGCATTAGAAAAAGATTTTAATAGCAAATGGACAAGAAGCAAACTTGTACAGCTATTCTAATATCAATTTGGAGCAAGCCTATAGCCAACATCAAAGTAAATGGAGAGAAAACTCAAAACAATTTCACTAAAATCAGGAACAAGACAGGCTGTCCACTCTATGCATACCTATTCAATAGAGTACTTGTGAGTTCTATCTAGAGTAGTAAGATAACTGAAGGAGATCAAGGGGATACAGCTTGGAAAGGAAAATATCAAAGGATCATTATTTGCAAATGATAGGATAGTATACCTAAGCAACACCAAAAATACTGCCAGGAAACTTCTACAGTTAATAAACACCTTCAGTGAAGTGGCTGGATACAAGATAAACTGAAAAAAAAATCAGTATCCTTCCTATATAGAAATGACAAATGGGCTGAGAAAGAAATCAAGGGAACAACACCCCTCACAATAGCCAGAGACCTGTGTGATAAAAACCTCAAGTCTTTGAAGAAGGAAATTGAAGAAGTAAATGAAAAGATCTATCCTCATTGATCAGCAAAACTGACACAGTAAAAACGGCCATTCTACAAAGCAATGCACAGATTCAAGGCGATCCCATCAAATCCCAACACAATTCTTCACAGACCTTGAAAAAACAAAACTTAACTTCATATGGAAAAACAAGCAAACAAACCAGGATAGCTAATACAATCTTATACATGAAAGAACTTGCAGAGGTATCACCCTCCCTGATTTCAAGCTGTATATAGAGATGTAGTAATAAAATCCACATGGTATAGGCAGACAGACAGACAGGTGGATCAACGGAATTGAATTGAAGTCTCAGACGTAAATCCACACACCTATGGATTTTTGACAAAGAAGCCAGAAATATGCAATGGAAAAAGAAAGCATCTTCAACAAATGGTGCAGTTCTATATGAGTGTTGGCCTGTAGAAGAATGCAAATAGATCCACATCTATCACACTTCCCAAAACTCAAGTCCATGTGGATAAAAGACCTCAACGTAAATCCAGATATACTGAACTTATAGAAGAGAAGGTGCAAAATAACCGTGAATGCATTGACACAGGAGGCAACTTACTAAATAGAACACTAATAGTGTAGGCACTAAGATAAACAATTAATAAATGGGACCTCATGAAACTGCAAACCTTCTGTAAGGCAAAGGACACCATCACTAGGACAAAACAGCAGCCTACAGAATGGTAAAAGATTTTTCACCGACCCCACATCTCACAGAAAACTAATATCCAAAATATATAAAGAACTCAAGAAACTAGATATGAATAAATTAAATAATCCAATTAAAAATACGGTACACATCTAAACAGAGAATTCTCAACAGAGGAATTTCAAATGGTCAAGAAACACTTAAAGAAATGTTCAACATCCTTAGCCATCAGGAAAATGCAAATCAAAATAACTTTGAGATTCCATCTTATACTTGTTAGAATAGTTAAGATAAAAAACACAAGTGACAATTCATGCTGGGGAGTATTTGGAGCAAGGTGAACACCCCTTCACTGCTGGTGGGAGTGAAAACTTACACAGCTACTTTGGAAATCAATATGGTGGTTTCTCAGAAAACTGGGAATTGATTTACCTCAAGACCCAGCTAAACCACGTGTAGGCATATACTCAAAGGACATTCCATCTTATCACAAGGATATTTACGCAACTATGTTTCTAGAAATTTTATTCATAATATCCCAAAACTGGCAACAACCTAGATATCTCTCAACCAAAGACTATATAAAGAAAATGTGATACATTTGCACAACGGAGTATTACTCAGCTGTCAAACAATGACATCATGAAATTTTCAGACAAATGGATGGAAATAGTAAAAGTCATCCTGAGTGAGGTAATCCAGTCCTACCCAAAAATACAAACATGATATGTACTCATTTATAAGTAGATATTAGTTGTAAAGTAAAAGATAATTCTGACATGGAAGACACAAGGATCTCCCTGAGAAGGGAAAATAGAATCGATTTTGTGGGTGAACTAGGGGTATATGGCATTGGGAATCGTAGAGTTCAGCTATGGGGGAAGGAGAAAATATTGGGAGAAATGACTGGAATTGGAAGGCATGTTGGAAGCAAGGTGGAAACCTAGTACAATAGAATTTACATGAGTAATCCTAGCAAACACTCTTAGAAATTGGGGACATAGGGCCTGAATGGGCCATCATCTATAACCAGGCAAGGTGTCAAGTGGGGGTATTGGGACATCAACCCAGTCTCAAAATCTTCAATCTACAATTTGTCCTACTTGCAGAGTGTTCTGGAATCAAAGCCTTGAAGAATCATCATCAAAGACCAGAGAGACTTCATCTAGCAACTGATGGAAGCAGATGCAGAGTGCCACAGCCAAACATTAGGCAGAGCTTGGGAGTTCCTGTGGAGGTGGATAAGGAAGGATCAGAGGAATCAGAGGGTCAGGGATACCAAGGAAACATGGCCTATAGCATCAACTGACTGTGGTTCATTGGGACTCACAGAGATCAGGGAGCCAGTTGGGGTCTGACACAGGTCCTCTGCATATATGTTATGGCTGAGTAGTTTGGTGTTCATGTGAGATTCCTAACAGTAGGAGCATAGATGCCCCTGACTCTTTTGCTTACTTGTGTGACCCTTCTCCTCCTGCTGGGGTCCCTGGTCCAGCCAGCAATTATATGATGGTATTTATGTTCCTGGTCTTATTGTAGCTTGTTATCCCATATTATTAGATGCCCCTGGCAGCCCTCCTCTTTTCTGAGGAGAGGCTAAGGAGGTGAATTTGGGGGAAAGGGGATGTAGGGAGAGGCTAGGTTGAGGGGAGGGAGGGAAAAATATCATTGAAATATAATATATGAGAGAAAAATGCTAAAATATATTAAAGTGAATTAACCACAAATGATAGACTATAAACAAAATTAGATTTTTTGGGAGAAGAGCATGTTATTGTAATGGACATCAACAATGATATTTAGTGAGCACATTGGGAATAGATCCCAACTTAAGACAAATGACTTGTAAAAGCCACCAAATGTACTCTAAAATCACTACACATCCCATCCCATTAGTGAAGCAGTCTGTTTTCTCAAGGATAAATGAAACCTCTAGAAAATACTCAGACAAAAGATGTCTGTTTCAAAAGCACACCTAGTCCCATGACTGATGAACAACCTGTCATTTCTGCAGGATCTCATCTCATTGTACCTGGGAATTTCTATTTCAGTCTCTAGACTTTTCTGTACCATCAAATTAATGAGAGTATTAATTTCCCCATAGATAATTGGGGCTTTTCTATTAGAAAGTTGACCTTCTTATAGTTGTCTTTGGGAGGAAAGTGGCATCAATTGGAAGCATTTCTTCCCAAATCCAGTAATGCTAATATATCATTGTGCTATATTGTTGAATTCTTGTTATATGAATATTTTAATGTTTTAATACCCAACTGTAACTATAAATATTGATTGTAAGTTTTAATAACAGAATTACCATTGCTATTTAGTAGTGCATAACAAAAATTTATAGTTTTTCTTTCTTCAATTTTGTCTCTTTAGATTTAGCTCAATATTGAAACATTTTGTTGCTGTTTTAATAATTTCCAAATGCGTTCATGTGCATCTCATGCAAAGAGTATGTGTAAGGTTCAAAGGCCTCTGGTGGATAATTAATTCTTGTGAGAACCTCACTGGATTTATAATACCAAACTGCTTATGATTGTCCCTAATTGTAAATGGTCACATCTATCAATAATGGCTTTCAATCAGACATTAAACTAAAAAACAAGTTAAAAGTAGAAATGTATTTCTATTTTCAATAAAAGTCTACAGTTGAGTTCTCTAGATCACACACACTTGTCAGGATCTTAAGCATCCTCCAAGCTACCACTCTCCTGTCGTTAATGTATGTCCTTGAACATGACCTAAAGATGTTTAGGCCCAGGAAGCAGGAGGAGGAAAAGTGGTAAGACTAAGCTCAACACTGGACATAGATACATGCTTCAGCAGATGCACAGAAGATAACCCAGTCATCTGGAGTCACTTTCATCCATATTCATTCTCTCTCTTTTCTTCCCTCTCTTCCCTCTCCCTCTGTATTTCTGGAACAGTGACCACCCATGCCAATCCTTTCTTCTTATCTTTGCTTGAAACAATGAACTGAAAATTAATCTTTTGTTTTATGTTTGAGATGGGAAATAGGATGCTGACACTTGTTTTCCTGTGTTAGCCGGTGTTCTATTGTTGTGAAGAGACACCATTATCATGGCAACTCTTATAGAGGAATAGCTTTAACTGGAGATAGCTTACATTTCAGAGGTTTAGTCCGTTGTCACCATGTCAGGGAACATGGTAGCACACAGGCTGGCATGGTGCTAGAGAGCTAGCTGAGAATTCTACACCTAGACTAGCAGGCAGCAGGAAGAGAGACTGTCACACTAGGCCTGGCTTGAGCATCTGAGATACCAAAGTCCACCCCCAGCAACACACTTCCTCCAATCAAACCACACCTCCTAATAGAGCCACTCTGTATGGGCCTATGGGGGGCATTTTATTCAAACCACCACAGTCCATTGACTTTTCTGACTTGGTGAGTTGTGGGGAATTGTGTTTGATATGCAGAGGGATACATACACCCCCCATTTTTTAGAAGTCATATTTGTTGTGAGCAGTCAGTGTCATTATTTCTAAACATAAAGAATCATGACAGACATTTCTCTGAGGAGAAATTCCAATCTTTACAGGATTGTTTATTATCCAACAAAGACATAGACATATATTTTATAGGTTCTTTTATTTGCACTAGCTGTACAAATGAGCTAAGGAGATTTCTTATTTAGAATTGGTCTTGAACTGTCACTCTGTGGTCCCTAATCAGGGAAATATACCATAAGTACCTGAAAAAATTTTCAACCTAAGTGTTGTGTGCAACCCATAGGTAGATGGTCATTTAACCAAGGATTATAGATATTGAGTACATCCCCAATGATATGTGTGAAATAAAATTGTATAAGCCTGCCTTATGTAAGTGGATAAAACATTAATTTATTTTTGCATACCTCTGATTTCCCACATGGCCATGGAACTTTTAAAAAAAAAAAAAACGTGGACAGGGCTGGTAAGAGGACACAGTGGGTGCTTCTGTTCCTGCAGAAGACCCAGCTAGGGTTACAGTGCCCAAACTGGGAAGCTCACAACTGCCTATAACTCCAGCTCTGGGGACCTGACACCCTCTTTTCATCTCCTTGCATTCACATGCATTCCCCTACACAGATACTCAAAAATAAATATTTTAAAATTATTTTTAAATGGATTGCTACATCAAAAATTATGAACATCATGAATAGAGATTTTATCCATTATTTGTCTCCAACATTTAGCATAATATGTTTCACAAAGTGGAAACTTAGAGAAGAGGTATATGCAAAGATGTCTTAGGAAGGGAAAGTTCTGTCTAAAAATGTTAGTTAAGACAGAATGAATTTCTGGGAACAGAAAACCAGCTGGGAGGTTTCATAAGGCTTCAAATGCATTTGTCATTATATGAAATTGTACTGCTCATTAATTTATTTATTCCTTGTGTCTTCTCTGGCCCAGTGGGGGCCTAATTACAAAGACCCTTAGCATTTTTAACTGAATGCTACAACTGTATATTAATCACTTCCTGGTCTCAAGTGGTCAAATCCTCAGACTTCGTTTAATGATTATTAAATTGAACTCACTCAAACAGCTCTTTTGTGGAATTGGATGAAGACAGACTCTAAAAAAATAACTTTTTACTTTCCCCCCAAATACTTATTGATCCTTTTCCTTTTGCAATGGAAATGGATAGAGAAGTAAAAAAAAGAAAAGTATGATGTTAATTATTTGTGCATCAAGTGCATAAAACAAGAGAAACACCTCATTTTTCAGGATTGAAATGTGATCTAGATGCTGCATCTAGTGTGTGTGTGTGTGTGTGTGTGTGTGTGTGTGTGTGTGTGTGTGTG
>CABHPR010143969.1:0-40060 GCA_902168415.1 Peromyscus melanophrys | reverse complement strand
GAGACTGTAGAACTGACATGTCAGCAGAAGCAGATGTTAGAGCATGTTGAACTGACATGTCAGCAGAAGCAGATGTTAGAGCATGTAGAACTGACATGTCAGCAGAAGCAGATTTTTGAGTATGTGAACTTAACTTATTGGCAGAATTAGATGGAAGATTCTTTTTCATTGGCTTTCTACCTAAAAATATTTCCCAGTCATTTTATTGTATTATTTTAATCTTATGTAACCATTTTAATCATGGATGCAACTCCATAACTTCAGAATTCATTCCATTAGACTTTTCTTTTTTCTTTTTTTAATCAAATATTAATTATCTCCTATTCTTCAAGTGAAGTTGAGACCTAAGCATTTTACTCATTTTGTCTTTTCTGAAAATGATCAAGTTCCTACAATGGAAAGCCCAGTCTAGAGAGATACCTCTCCCAGTGATGTTTTTTAACAAAAGCTGTTAGGACCTAGCCCCAATGGTTTTCTCCCAGACACCAAGGAAGACATTACAATTGGCAAGGGAAACTACTTAGCTTTGAATAAATCTACACACACAGTGCTCTTTCAGTCCATCTACTTTATTGTCTTAAGTAAGCTTCTCCTAAATCTACAGCTTCTTTTCAGCTTTCATTTTTAGCTTCTCTCTTGCCTGACTATCCATACATTTCTCTGGTGTTCTTGCTTTGTTCTACCTTAGTTTTACTCTGAATCTCTGAAGTTTCTAGCTTTTATATACATACAATCAGCAATTCTCTGGCCAAAACAGGGTCATAAGGCTTTAATTCTTTCAGGGTTATAAAAGCAGATAAGAATTGCACAAGGCAGTGACTGTCAGACTTTCTTTATGACTCAAGGTAGGAATGACTTGTAAAAGCCTCAGTGAATTCTTAAAGGGAACAGGGGCAAATGAGAGGGAGAGAGACCTTAAATCACTCAAAGAAATCTGAAGGAAAAAAGGGGAATCCATGTGAAATACTGCATTCCTAAGTGTGGTTAGATAATAATCTAGTTAACAAACCATGGTGAAAATACAAGGAGTTAAGAATTTGTTAGTGAGAGATTAGCTTGAGGTAGCACTTTTCTATCTATTGGTGGGGTAAACTCAGGCCACACTTGTTCCCTGTCTCCCTAAGGCTGTGAATCAACAATTTTATCCATGTTGTAATTCTATGTTCTAGGATGTCTGAGAATGTCTCAAATGAGATACTTTTGCCTGGCCACTTAACATGACCAAATGTCTGCCAATGAAGATAATTACAGGAAGGCAGACCTCTAAGATTACATTGGAGAAAGGAACAAAGACCTGGTTGAAGGAAACAGGTTTTGACTGTGTGACTGTTTTCCCACATAGCTGGAGGATGTTACCCAAATACCCCAAATGTATAGGGGAAATTGTGCCCAATAAATGATCAGTCACACTGTTAGAAGATCTTGGGAAAGAATCAAATGGGAAGGCTACAATAGCACACAAGAAATTCACTGCAGGACACAGCTAATACATTCAAAAGGCAAGAGCATCAAAACATCCTATGTTTTGGCTTTGACCTCCACCAGAGCCCTTGGCTCTGATGGGTCAGCCTTGTCAGTGCCAGCTGAGGTCCCACTTCATAGTTCTGTGGCTTGCAGCAGCTTCTGCTATACAAACATGAGGAACTGAATTTTGGTTCACAACACCTGTGCAAAAGCCTAGTGCAGTGTTGGGCGTCTGTGTCATCAGTGCTGTTGCAGAGTTTCCACAGGGAGGACATGTGGAAATCGTATTGCTGGCCAGTGAATGATAAGGGAAGAGAGCAGGTGTTGACCCCCACCCTTCACAAACATGTGCTCACTCAGATATACGTCTACATATACACATTCATATCATAAAGATACACACAGATGTGAAACATATAGTAAGTACTACATTTAATGTTAGTGTTAACTTCCTATCAGTTTGTGACAAGATGCCAGTAAGTATAATACAAAGTATTAAGGGACTTCTAAGGGCATTTGACAGAAGCTTTTCATAATATGTATTTTTGAAATTTCATAATACATCAACAGTTTTAAAATATTATTTCTTAAGATTGGTTTGTTCACTTTTTTCTGGGTGAAATTTTAGAGGTTAAAATTGACTTTTTTGACTTGGATCATTTGTCATACAGACATGCAGCAAATCCTCTACATGCTTTTTGTTACATTTATATGACATAATTGCAATGTAGTGAATAAGTGGAAAACTGAGAAAAAAGCTACCCAGAGATAAAAGCCAAGAAACTGCATTCATTTCAATGTTTTGTTGATGAATTTGCAAAACCTGTGCATGCTACAAAGCTGAGGCTCTTTGGAACTGCAGTGGTCAGCATTGACAAAACTGTCATTATGTTTGACATTTCTAAGTCAGAGTTTCACTACAGAGAATCACTCTGTAGCAATGGTCAGAGATCTGAAACTCAACACTGAATGTGGACAAAGAGAAAGAGTTGAACAAAATGCATGTGGAATTACAACAGGGCTTTGGAAGCCCATCATTGCCCTGTAATATGTCCATGTAAAATATGAGACACTTCCAGTTAAGGCTCGTTAGCTCCCTAAGCTATTTTATTATTTCGATTTGTTCTCCAATATCAATAATCTGATTCTGTGACTAATACAAAAAGAAAAGCCAAAAAACTGTAATATTACAGTTCTTACTGTGTAGTCTCCTGTTTCCAACATATTGTAATACAAAACAAAAGATAAAATTTGCTTAAGAGCTAGGCAGAATAGTAAATATATCTACATGTTATCAATAACTCTTCCAGTTATCTCTAGTTTTTCATGCTAATTTTTAAATAGTAGAATCTTCTTTTCTTAGAACTCATCTGATCCATGATAGAACAAATAGAAGCAATTAAATCATATAATGCATTCATGTATCAAAAGTAATAGAAAGTGGTTAGGTATTGAGTTCATTTTATCTCTAGTATTAATGATAAAATACACAATTTGTTATCCAATTTCAAATGGTCACTCCTGAAAACATGAATAAAAATAACATTACACACACTGAGCATGTTATATTTAGGAATATATATATAAAATACCTATGTGCATGTAACAACAAGTAATGTAAAAAGAAGCTATAAATTTGAGAAAGAGCAAGGAGGATTACATGGAGGGCTTGGAGGGAGAAAGAGAAAACAGAAATGTTGCAATGATTTTATAATGTCAAAAATTAAAAATTTGCAGGCCATAACAAATATCTCACATCTTATAAATAAAAACACATTATGTTTTGTGTTTTTACCAATAACAATCATGAACATTCAAATTTTATATAACCTAAAAATTTCTAGTAAATCAGAAAAAAAGAGATGACCATTTTTAAATTTGATCTAGGTAATGTAACTAAAATGTAAATATATTTAAAACAATTCCAGATAAGTATAGATAAGTTACATTAGTCAGGTAAGATAATACATCATTATTTATAGTAAATTAGTTATAAAATAATGTAAATATTTAAATGATTGTTATGTGTATCTTTTTGCTCAATAGTGTTAATTTCTATTTAAATTTAGTGTCTGCTCCTTGCCCATAAATGAATTTATAGGCCCTTTGAGCAGCCATGGCTCCAGAAAACTATACTCAGATGTATGATTAGTATAAATATGTTTACTATATTAAGGTATAACATTATAAACTGCTTACATTTTTCTCCTGTTAAGAAGAATCAGGGCTGGAGGGATAGCTCAGCCATTAAAAGGCTAGGCTCACAACCAAAAAATATAAGAAGAATCAATTTTTTATAGTATATATTAGGTTCTTAGCAAGATTAGTTTTTTTTAGAAAATAGAAACTTTTATGTATCTCTTGACTCCACATACTCACAGACTCCTCCACTGCCAATATTTTATGACAAAATAATAAAATTACTATAGTCAAAGGACCTAGATTGGGACATGATTTTTATACAAAGTTCATAGTTTGTAATAGGGCTTATTCTTAGTGTACACAGGTCTAATGGTGTGTGTCCACCATTACAGCATCCTGAAGAACAGCTACATTGTTCTAAGAATCTTTGGTGTTCAGCCTCCTCATGCCTTCCCATCTAACCTCTGAAAAACATTGATGTTTTTCTGTATCCATTGTTTCTCTCTTTTCCAGAATATCATATGTTTAGAATCACATAGCATTTAGGTCTTTCTGATTGGCTTTTCCACTTAGTGATACATATTTAAGTTTTTTTGTAGTTTTCCTTCTCTTCAGTATTCTGGAAGTTCCACCTGTCATCTATTTTCATCATGACTGAAAGACATTGTGGTTGTAAGGTTGGTTACAATTTAAAACTTACTATAATCTTATTACACAAGGAGAACAGAAATATATGAATAAAATTAGGCTACTGAAAGCCATCATATCTTATTTTACTTCTATAACTGAAGCATGATCCTAATTAGTCTTATCAATAAAAACCAGGAGTCAGATATCAGAGTAAAAGTTGAAAGATCTCAGAAACAGAGGAGCAGCCATGTAGCATGAATCTTAAAGAGTCTTATTAATAAAACAAATCTGAGGCCAGTTATTGGGGCGAACACTGGAAGGTCAGAGAGACAGAATAAGCCACAGCTATCTCACCTCGCTGGATCCTCAGGTGGTCTTGTTTCCTCAGACTGGAGGCCTCTGAGTCCTCATCCAGGACGGGCCTCAGCTGAATTGCTGCTAGGAGCCTGAATGCTTAACCAGGCCAAATGCTTCTCCAGGCCAAATGCTTCTCCAGGCCAAATGCCTCTAGTTTCTGGTCCTCACGTCTTATATACCTTTCTGCTTTCTACCACCACTCCCTGGGATTAAAGCTCGCTTTCTGGGATTAAAGGCGTGGGTCACCATGCTTGGGTGTATCCTTGAACACATGGATTTCTGCCTCTCGAATGCTAGGATTAAAGGCGTGTGCTGCCACTGCCTAACCTCTGTTTCATATTGTGGCTGTTCCGTCTCTGACCCCAGATAAGTTTATTAAGGTACACAATATTTTGGAACATAATACCACCACACAGCCACCAGAAACTTCTTACCTCTCTGAATCCTCAGACTAAAAACAACAACAACAAAAAAAACCAAAACCAAGATCTTGTCTCTGTCCCACCCCATCACTTCCTGTCTCAATACTTCTAGCCCTACTTTGCTGTTCAATGTTCTTAGCCTCATCTTTTCACCAGGTCCTCCACTGTAATTGAGGGCCAGGTTCTAGTACTGCTGTAACCAAGTCTCCCATATTGTGGGAAAATTCTGTTACTAGTTGACTACTAATTTAACCTCTGCTTCACAAAAGGTTAATGCATACCATATGAGAATATCATGTAGCTAGAGTTTTCCTAGCGGGCCCACAGTCAGGACAAATCTCTCTCACCCGCCAGTCCCACAGCCGCTCAGACCCAACCAAGTAAACACAGAGACTTATATTGCTTACAAACTGTATGGCCGTGGCAGGCTTCTTGTTAACTGTTTTTATAGCTTAAATTAATCCATTTCTATAAATCTATACCTTGACACATGGCTTGTGGCTTACCAGCATCTTCACATGCTGTTTGTCATGGTGGCAGCTGGCAGTGTCTCCTCAGCCTTCCACTTCCCAGAATTCTCTCCTCCTTGTCCCGCCTATACTTCTTCCTGCCTGACCACTGGCCAATCAGTGCTTTATTTATTGACCAATAAGCAACATGTTTGACATACAGACCATCCCACAGCAATATCACTTCCTTAAATCTCCTCAAATCTCACATTTCCACAGGAATCCAGTCAGCTCTTACATTGCCTTGGGGATACCTGTCATTTGGCAGGTGTTTTTGTAAGGTGACTAGATAAATTAAGGTTGATTGTTTGATAACCTTGGGCTGTTCCTCTCTAAATTTATGACGTAATGATAATGTTGGTTCTCCTTTAAATTCATCTGTCTGGTTCTGAATATCTCCATGATCTGTTTAGTAAGTTTTTCTAGGACTTGTGTCATATCAGCCAACATTTTTTAGGAATAAAACAAGTATTATCAAAATGATAGTTAACATTATGTCAATCCCAGTTAAGTTGATTATCCCTTCATTTAACTGTTTCATTTTTAAACCATTCATTGTGTAATCATATCCTAATTCCCTCCATCATATAGCGTTTCCCATTTTTTAACATGGGAAAAAATGTTCTCTCTTTTTTTGAACTAATTCTCCCTTTTAAGAATTCCCAATTGTCTCACCAAATCTGCTGACCATGACTGTGAAATTGACAGTGAAGTGTGAGGCTGACTGCTACTGCATAGAACAGTAGAAGCCTGAGTGTGTGTCAAGGCAGCAGCCCCAGGAGGGGTCCAGGGAAAGCCCACAACCCACCTGGACAGGGAGCTGGCTGTCTGAAAAATGCACACAGAGAATCATGTGGAAGAAGCATGTGTGGAGGGAGCTGCCTAAAGGCAGAGCTAGCTGGTGATGAGGGGCTAACCTCAGTGGTGTTTGGAGTCCAAGTGCCTGTGGAGTTTGTCTCACAGAGGCTGCAGCAGAAAAATCCCAGACTCAGAGGGCTTGAGGGAAAAAAAAGGAAAACCTAGTTTGCAGGGTGGTGAGTTCTGTGGGGACCCCCCCCACACACACACACACTCCATGTGTGCAGCACTGGCATGTGTTTGTGGCTGCAAAGCCTCAGGCAAATGGCTTTTTTTGTGAATTTGTTCCCCAAAAGTTGGACACCAGATGAAGCATGATCCCAATTAGTCTTATCAATAAAAAACAGGCATCAGATATTGGGGTAAAAGCTGAATGATCAGAGAAGCAGAGGAGCAGCCACCAGAGACTTCTTACCTCTCTGAATCCTCAGACCAAAAAAAAAAAAAAAAAAGAAAGAAAGAAATCCTGTCTCTGCCCTAACATCACTCCCTGTCTTTTGTCTGTACAGAGCTCTATGGTTAACTAGTGGCTAGCTCCTCCCTCTGATCTCTAGGCAAGCTTTATTTGTCAGAACACAAAGAAAAATATCACACAGCATATAACCATTTTCTTTTCTATGTTAATTGTGGGGAATCATGGAGTTGGCCTGATCCAGCTGCCTTGAAGGAAATGCATCATAGGTTCTTTCAGGTTAGAGTCCAAGCACCTGGGGTACTATGTTCTTTTCAGCTCCTGAGAAATAAAGACCACCCTGAGGTATGAAACCCTCAGACTGCTTTGTGTTTCTCAGTGTTCCCTAGATGTCAGTGAAGCATACAGAGGCTTGACAGGACAATTGGTCTTAGACATTATGCTGTGGGATGGTCTGTATGTCAAACATGTTGCTTATTGGTCAATAAATAAAGCACTGATTGGCCAGTGGTCAGGCAGGAAGAAGTATAGGCGGGACAAGGAGGAGAGAAATCTGGGAAGTGGAAGGCTGAGGAGACACTGCCAGCTGCCACCATGACAAACAGCATGTGAAGATGCCGGTAAGCCACAAGCCATGTGGCAAGGTATAGATTTATAGAAATGGATTAATTTAAGATATAAGGACAGTTAGCAAGAAGCCTGCCATGGCCATACAGTTTGTAAGCAATATAAGTCTCTGTGTTTACTTGGTTGGGTCTGAGCGGCTGTGAGACTGGCGGGTGACAGAGATTTGTCCTGACTGTGGGCCCGGCAGGAAAACTCTAGCTACAAATGGCGCCCGACGTGTTGGCAAGAGTTTCCACCTAAAACCTGAGAAAAAAGATACTAAAACGGAGCTAAAAACAGTTCCTAGTTGTCTCTTTCAAGTTAGTGGCAGCCTGCGTGTTTGAGTCACTATGGCGGGTTCCTGGCCTGCGCGCTCAACCTGCAGTATGGCGGGAATAAGGCGCCTGCAAGTGGCACATTAAACTGCATGGTGGATTTAGCCTTTGCTAGTACAAAACAAAAAAGGAGGTTTCTGGGCTACATGCTGCTTTAATAGAAGCATAGACCCAGGAAGGCTCCCAGAGCTGGTGGTAAAAGTATCACTGCCATGTTGGGAAGCTGAGGTGGGCGGAGCCAGCAGCCATAGCACCGTTTCAGTCTTAGAAATGCTGCAGTTTAAAGCAATAGGCTCAAGGTAATATAAAAAATAAGCCACGTAAAGATGGCTACCACACAGAGAATCTGGATTATGTTCTCTTTGATATTCGTAACTGAAGAAAAACATTTGATTGCAAAAGCTGTTGAGTTATGCCAAAATGTATATTTTAAAGGTACCTTGACTTCAAAATTTGGATGTAAGGATATGTTGCCTTGGAAAGGAAGCTCTGCTTTTGTTTCCACAGAAAGCCAGAGGCTATTGATTTGTTCCAGATTAAGATACATCAGGTTTGACCAGCCAAGACCACCTGAAAGGTCTCCGGTGACACCATGGCCCAGATGATTCAACATCCAGAACGGTTTGCAGGCAACTGGCTCAGACAATACAGCCTCATGGACTACTCCATAATCCTAAAATTTTCTTTGTGTCCCCATAAGATACAGCGCCCCCCTCCAGCAGGAAGTAGTAAGAGAAGCTACGCCCAAATTCCCAAATTATATGTAATTTTACTATGTTAATGTTAAAATCTTCCTTTTTAAAAAAAAAGAAAAGGGGAAGTGCTGTGGGATGGTCTGCATGTCAAACATGTTGCTTATTGGTCAATAAATAAAGCACTGATTGGCCAGTGGTCAGGCAGGAAGAAGTATAGGTGGGACAAGGAGGAGAGAAATCTGGGAAGTGGAAGGCTGAGGAGACACTGCCAGCCGCCACCATGACAAGCAGCATGTGAAGATGCCGGTAAGCCACAAGCCATGTGGCACGGTATAGATTTATAGAAATGGATTAATTTAAGATATAAGAACAGTTAACAAGAAGCCTGCCATGGCCATACAGTTTGTAAGCAATATAAGTCTCTGTGTTTACGTGGTTGGGTCTGAGCGGCTGTGGGACTGGCCAGTGACAGAGATTTGTCCTGACTGTGGGCCCGGCAGGAAAACTCTAGCTACAACATTACTCTTGTATACACTGTACAGCTTACAAACATCATTGTATCCTGGCAATTGCCATTGTATTGATCTTGACAATTGCCACTGTTTTCTGTTTCTGATAAAGCTATAAAATATCTGATAGTTAAAAATATACTTGTCACATCCTCAGTCTTGCTGTGGCCCCTCTATCCTGGCCTGGCTTTCATTCCCACAGTCTATCAGGTAACCCTGGCTCAATATGTAAGTACTGCTTCCTTCAATTAATAAGTTTGTAATTAATGTTGCCTTAGTTCTTGTCAACATACATGAATAGAACTCTATGTGCAACCTTGGATAATATGTTCTTAAACTCACAAGTAGCAGATTCTAATCTCCCAGATCTGTCATTACCAACAGAATTTTTTTGCTTATTAATCTTGTCTTCTCTTTTTCTTCAGAATGACGTAATTCTTGTAATATTATAGGGATACCTGACTGCATTTTTAATAATTTAATTGGGTAATGCAATCTGTCTTTGATAATTTCAGCTTTCTGAAAGTGGCCAAAGTCAATAGTCTTTGTTTATAGATTATAAATAAAATGTTAGGGTAAATCATAAATGACTTGAATATCTGTAACCTATAACCTAAATTTTTCAGCCATGTGAATTTAATAATCATTCAATGAAAAATTTACACTAAATATCTACAGAATTAAATAATGTGTTTATTTACATAAATAAGTATCATTGTATTTGGAATTGGCATGTGTCTTACAACCTTTCTTTCAGGGAATATTTCACATAAGAAATAAATGTTTTCATCAGTTTGATTCTGAGCTTAATGTTGAGAAATATGTCTCAATAAATAAATGAAACTCTCTAAATTGTTCTCACTGATATTGAATACCCAGCAGAGTTTGCAAAAATAAGTGCCCCTGACAGATCATAAAAATAACTTTTTTATTTGACCTTGCATTAAAAACAGATATGTCGTACTACCAAGATGACTTTTTCTTCACTTCTGAGAAACAGTTTAAGGATTCAGAGGAAGCCTTCCTTTCATTTCACTTGTTTTTGTATCTGTGAAAATAAGAAACTCTGAAAGCAATGCTTGAGCATGTTGGATGTTTTAGGGCCACCCACTTACACAGCGAGACTTGGACAGAAAGCTAGTTCTAGTCATTTGAGGGAAACTGTGAAAATAAATGTAGTGTGATTCACTGAAGGAAATGGAATTCTTTTTTTAGTCTCCCCCTTTGACTCACTCTCTTCACCATTCCTTCTAGTCAGATGGAGAGGGATATAACTACTTTGGGACAGTCTAAACGTGTAATGTGAAATTATTTCAGGTAAGTGATTAATTATGACTCCTGGTGAATAAAAGGAAGAAGATAAGAAATGTAAGGAACAGTCATCAGAATTTCCCCACTTACTCTGGGCTTGAGGTTTATATCTCTGGGTTAATGCTAACGTTCTCTCTTATATTATTCTCTTCCTCAATTCGAGAAACGTAACTGATTTATTGTTTCAGTAGTTTTATTCACATTAATTATAAAATTAATTATAAACATAATAAAATTAATTATAAAACATATTGTGTAAGACAACTGCGGTGATTACAAGGTCTTTCATTATAACCCCTGGTTAAGGGAAGAGTAAGCACCATGGCCATTGCCATCTCCTTGATTACAGTTGCAGCTGTAGCTGGAAGGAGAACATGATGTAGCCACAGCATCTAAAGCCAGGGTTAGCCCAAAAGAAAAACAATGCACACAGTCAAACCTGTGTCATCAATCTGAGATAGCAAAGGATGGCAGAGAGTGTTCATCATATGTGCCAATGCCTATCAATTGTTAGAAGATGCTTGGACTATACTAAATAATTTGAAGATATAGCTAAGTTCAAGCTAATGTACAACAATGATTAATTACATGATATTCATGTACACAAAAATGCTATCAGAAAAAAACTGTACTAAGTATTAAACTGCCTTGTAAAAAAAAAGGATGAACAATGACCTCCAGGTTTCTTTGAGGTTGTAAATATTTGTGTGTAAATTAAAACCAGAGGAGACATGCAGTTATTTCAAAATATTCTGTCCAAGAACTCATTACTACAGATCAATGTTCTCAAAAAGCTTCTCCTTACTATTTGCATCTCAGAGGTAACTTATGAACAAGCTGCATTTTTCATGTGTTAGCTATGTGGTGAAATATCAACTCAGCAACATGAAGAATACAGTCCAGTGAGAGGACCAGGCAGACGCCGTGACAGCTGCTCAGTCTTCTCTCAGAAATCAGGCCTCAATTTCAGTTTCCTGAGACTGAGCAAGCAGTTTCTGGGAGGGCCACAAACAAAAGACTATTAATCATTGAAGCCCCTGCAAGCAGGGACAGTCAGTATGTGCTGGGCCAGCCAACTTCCACAGCAGCTCAAGGACAGAGCCTGGGACTTGTCCAGGCCTGCACAAAAATGGAAAACTGTACCCCAACTAACCCTAGCCAATTAAAAGTTACTAACATGATTGTCACTAACATAAATCTATCCTGAGTTTGTTTTTATATAATCTGAAGGTCCCAAGAACTCCCTTGCTTTACCCCCTATAAAAACCCTGCCCAGTTGCTACTTGGGGTCTCTCCTGCTCTGATGCTACATCAGATGGACCGAGAGGCTCAGGTTAACTCAAAATAGTAAAAAGACTCTGCTTTTGCATCAGAGTTGGTCTCTTGGTGGTCTTTGGGGGACTCTGGGTACAATATCTAGCTTTAGTGTAATTAACAAGTTTACTACAGGAGTTCCACATCCCTATACATGCAAATGGTCGAAGGCAAACATAGGAAATCATCAATGAGGGTTAAATATGAAAGGCTCTCAACAGCAAGCCCCTGAGGCCACATTTACATTCATTAATAACTTACATATACATATATTATCAAACCAGAATAATAACTGGAAAGCATTGGGGCAGAACTCAGACATTTAGTATCTTGAAATTTTGTGGGTACTAGAAGATTCCAGAAAATGAGTATAGAATTAAAAAAGTGCCAATTCATGGGGAGATAACCACCTCAGTAGCCTTGTCAATATTTGATCAGGGTCACTTAGAAGTTGACTATTGATAGATGATATCCCAAGAACTTAAAAAAGAAGTAAGGATAAACAGATACCTCTAGAGTTACCCAACATTGTGGCTAGGGACTGTGTAACATAATCAGTGGTGTCCGGGGAAGTTTGGAGTCACTGCGAATCAGTTCAGGTGGTCATAAAGATCTAGAACAAACAACTGAAATAATTCAACGTTACATTTTCTTCAAGTGAGATCTTCAGTCATATGCCAGGTTTGAAAAAGCCTCATCTCTTCCTCCTACACAAAATCATGTGGCAGTTAAGAGTTTACGTCTGATCAGAAAATCTGAGTCAAACACTAGTACTATCAGGTTTTGTTATATAATGATTCTAAGGTTAGATTTTATATGTGTGTAGAGGAGGAAGTTAACTTAAGAAACCAACGCAAAGATTAAATATAATATAGTCAAGTGTCTAAGTACCCATCAAATAGTATAAGAGAACTCAATTAAACATTAAGATTTGTTTTTTTAAAGATGGTTAATTTTGGGTGCTTTGAGTATTTAGGTTTATAATTGCAAACCATAATATGGTTTAATAAACAAAGTTGTTTTCAGTCTAGTCAACAAAAACTTAATGAGTTACGTTTGTAGCTCATTTCCTTCATTCTAGGCCAAAACACATACTCCTAAGATACCTGAGTCCTTTGGAAGTAACATGTGTAATATTTAAAGTGGGTATAGTGATAGAAGTTAAATTTCCTATTATGACTTCAGACCCAAATTTCAAGAAGTAGAAACGAGTTCAGGGATAACTAGAATTTGTGTGTGAAACGTTTCCTAGGAACTGACAACAAAGCAACAATACCACCCAAGTCCAGCTTGGTGAGGCATGAGCTCATTGAGGTTACCTATGGGAGTACAGGAGAGCAGAAATTACTCAAAGTCATCACCCAAAGCCACCCCACAACATGGGTGACAACTCACAAAAGCTAGAGCCTGAGACTTACTGGGCAGCTAGACAGTTCCAAGTGTCTCTTCTAGGCAGCTTAGCTGCTCTGAATCTCCTCCGTATTCCTTACTGCTCATGTTATCCTGGGGGAGAAGGAGCCTTGGGAATCTAGTCAGTTTCAGAAATTTCCTGAGACTCATGAGTTGTTTACTTTCTGAGTAATAAAGCATCTCCATTTAGAATTTTATGAGTCTAAATTAATCACACCCTCCCCCCACAGCATGGAAATAGGTACATAACAAGTTTTTATTTGAGTAAGGAAATTCTAAGTTCCTAACACAAATCAGGGATTGATCTTGGAAAATAAGCCAGTGTAATTACACAGGATGGTTAGACAGTTAAAACACAACAGCAGCAGCAACAACAAAAACAATAGCTACTACTTACAAAAATTAGAAACATTTCTTGCCTTTAAATAAAGATTTACCATAATTTTCAAGTCAGGAAACATGCTCCCCTTTTTATTATGCATGTTTCTTATTATTGCCAGGAAGCCTAAATAGGCTCTGAAAAAAATGGTTCATCTCAATATATTTTACAGCAGTTAGGCAGAGAATGCAATCTAAATCTCCTGGGCAAGCTCTATTTAAAGAGGGCTGCATTTCAGATCAAGTCCTATTGCTTCATTTTGTGACCTTTAACCATAAAATTTAGGCACACAAAGAAGTCAGCTCCATAGGGTTCAAACCAGGACTAGTTCCACCTCCAAGACAAGCAGGAAGCCGCCTTGGTGTTCTGGGTGTTTCGGTGCAAAAAGCTGATATAGGTAAACTGGTAAAATTAAAAGCCCAGATCCAGCTTCCAAATTACCAATAGCCAAAGAGTAGTGGATGGAAAACAAAAAACAAAGATAAGAAATCCAGGGATGGAAGAGTACAATTCTGGAAAAGGGACTAGGAGCATGAACACCTCTCACTAATCATGAAATGTTTGGCTTTAGTCTTTATGTAGCACAGGATAACCAGGAAATCAGCTTTAATTTAAGTGGCCAGGAATGGAGGAAAAAGTATGACCTCATAGAGTTTCATGAAAAAGTTTTTAGTGGAGGAATTTAATTTGTATCCACATTTATGACTGAATAATACTATCCAATATAATGGTCAATCTGAGAAAAAAAGAAAGTTTCCCACTGTAACAAATATTTTCCTTTTCTAAATGGTGCCCATGTCTCCTTATAGTAAACTTGAATTGCAGAAAGTAATTGCTGAAAATAATTTCCATTAACTAGCACTATGCTAATTTAAAAAGCAACTAGCCATGAACTAACTGTTAAAAAATGTGGTAAGGTTTTTGATATTTCCACATAGTTGAGAACCTTACAATACATCATTTTTCTTGATGATACATTATGTGTGGCACTGCAGATTATCAGGCTAGTCTGTTCCACGCTGTTCTTTTCAATCTACACTGTTGAACATAGTCCTAGTACTATGGCAGGGGAAATGAGCGGAGTAAATAAAATGCCACCATAGATAGGAACTGTAACTAATGACAATGCTGATCCAGTATGAAAGAGATGACTTTAAAATCACTTTAGTTATAGACAGACTTATATAAAAATTATTGCTAGTCCATGAACCTATAATCAGTATTCTGGTCAGATTCTAGTGTTCATGCTATCTGTCTAAGTACTTGGCTGCTGATCTTAACAAGCACAGGATCTTGTTTATTAGCTATGAGGCTGTGTTCTGACCTCTGACTGAATGTTAGAATATCCCCAGAGCCTCAACCACTGATGTGGAGATCTGGATTAAGCCATAAGAGAAACATTCTACTACTGAATTAACTTAAGTAACAAAATCATCCACTCAGGTGCAAATGTCCTTATTTCTATAAAAGAATAAGAGATCATGCCAAAGAATTATTCACAGTTAACTATGAGCCACCCAAGAACATCTCTGTTGGGGATTCAAAACAAACAAAAGTTCAGAAGCATTCAAATGGATTTTTAACTTTGAAAGATCAGATTTCAGAATGAAAAATCACAGAATTCCTGACATACCCTTCATTATGAAAATGCGTCAACATTTGAAACACAAAATCTTTAAGTATACTTGAACTCTTGCCACCACAGGAGTTATGCAGAATCATAGAATCAAACCAAAAGGTTAATTTTATTTAGAAAATTATGAGGTCCTGCACAGGTCTGCATCAGGTCCTCTGCACTTATATTATGGTATCCAGTTTACTGTTTTAATGGGATTTCTGAATGTGCAAATGAATAGGTTTCTGATTTTTGGGCCTTCTCTTCTGTTGGTTTGTCTTTATCAAACTTCGGTGTGATAGTTTTTGTTTTATCTTATTATATTTTATTTTGTTATATATTTAAAAAAAAAAAACAAAGCAAATGGAAGAATGGAAGAATGAATACCCAGGAACTAGGGCAAAGGTTAGGTAGGTACTGAACCATCACTTATTCTAGCTGAGAGAGGGAAAATCAGTTTCCTCCAATAGAGTGACAATGGATGTATCAGCCACTCTGGGACAGGCATTATTATGTTCAGGAATAGTTGACTAACATATATAATGGACTCCACAATAAAAAATAAAATTGTGGCCAGGCGGTGGTGGTGCACACCTTTAATCCCAGCACTTGGGAGGCAGAGCCAGGCAGATCTTTGTGAGTCAGAGGCCAGCCTGGTCTACAGAGTGAGATCTAGGACAGACACCAAAACTACACAGAGAAACCCTGTCTTGAAAAAAAAAATAAGAATAAAAATAAAATAAAATTGTGATGAAAGTGATTTCATAGTTATATCTATTTTTCCATACTTAACTCAGAATGTATATATAGACAGGCGGTTTCTGTCTCAAGAGCTTTCAATTTAGGGGTTTCAAAAGAAATTAACAGTTATTTTAAGAAGAAAAACAGTGCTAGCTACCCATTTCAGTGATATATGATGTCTACTTACCAGCAAAAGGTAAGCAGGCTAGAGGAGGGAGTCGTAAACCAAAAATTAAGAAGTAAAGCAACAGAGAATTGAATATGCTATAGTCACATTTATTCACGCATTTGAAAGACTTGTAGAAAATGCTAAAGTACTGACTAATTTTCTAGGTGTGGCTGGGGCTGAGACTGCATTTCTAACATGCTCCCAGGTAGGGTAGAAGCATGCTAGCAAGGAGCCCTCCTTGATTAGCAATTGTAATTATTTTGTTAGTCAGTTGGTTGATTGGTTATTGATTATGTTGTTGGCTTTAGACCTCTAACTTTCATCTTATACCTTTTACTATTTATAATTTGCTTACATTAATTTTTGGGGTTTGTTTTCTGTTTTCAATATTGGGGATATAATCCAGGGCCTTGCTCATGTCAGGCAAGTGCCCTTACACTGAGCTATAACCTATCTCACAAAAAACAACAACAAAATATATATTTGCTGCCTATTAGAAGCAATTGAGGGTAAATTTCAAGACTCGCCACACCACACAGGTCATTTCCTATATCAATTAAATAGTAATTTCAGGATTTTATCTAATCATCAGTGGATATGAAGCCAAGATGAACATTAACTCTTAACACCTAATGAACAAAATTTCTGCAGGGCTCTTTTTAGAAGCAGTGGCTACTTACTTGAATGTGTTCCATGATCACAAAAGCTTGGACCAGGATAACAGTAAGCTCCCAGATTCGATTTGCTCATTTCCCCCTGAGGTTCCTTTACAGCACAGGTCTACAGAGGCCATGTTGTTTTGCCCTGAAATGGATGCACAGTGTGTTGATCCTATTCCACTACTCTTGGGTAGGAATATATAGAGCTTGGCATTTAAATTGCCTTGAATTGACACAGCACATGTTGATAATAATAAATTGTAAATCCTATCTTACTGAATCATCCTAAATAAAGAAATAGCTCCAGTATCCCCTAATTATTAAGGAGAAATGCTTATATAACATTTGTTTTGGCAAAGGAAGAAACATTTATAGCGGCCCCAACAAAGGAAAAACTAATTATGGTGCTGCATGCCTCTGTGGTGATGTGCTAACAATGCAGGACTATGGGAATCAACTTTTGTTTATTTACACACCAGTGATCATCATGATGAAAACCTACCACAGCACTTCAACACTTTATACACCAATGCCTGTTCCTCTATTAATGAGCATGATGATTTAAAAGTAAATTGTTTTTCCAGTGATATCTACAATTTTAACTTTCATTTAGCAAAAGTAAGTTATTTCTCCCTTCACAATTTCTCCTACTACTGACCACTTTAAAGGAAATTATGCTATTTTCCAAGTATTTGGTTTCTTATTCCTAGAATATTAAAATTTCACTCATTGCTTCATTTTGTCTCTCTGTTCAGTTTATTGAGTTAGCATTTACTGTGTGAGGCACAACATTATATTTAGAAGATAAAGTGGTAGCAAAAACTAACATCTTCCTTCTTAGATTTGACATTATGTAGTAACAGACCCACCCTCCAAATTACAGCATCAAACATAAAATTCTAGGGTGTAGCTTTGAAAAAAATGCTAAAATAAAGAGGAAAAATGGGAGACATCTGTGACACCAGACTTTGTAATTATGAGTTTCACCTCTTTGGGGAAGACAGGGGGGATAATCTTGATGAAGCCACACCCAAGGGGCAATCTGAAGAGGAAGGAGCTGAGACTCAACGAAAATGTAAGAGAAACATTCAAAGAGCAGGACAATGAAAATACTGTGGGATGGAAAGGGGAGCATGACAAGTAGGAGGAGGGATGGAAATGAGCTGCTGTGACTAGAAGGACCCAAGAGGAGGCATGGCTATGCAACTGAGTTGTGATACTGAGATACTGAAAGCTACTGTTGTGTACATCTGGGATCTGAGGATTATTTCCCAGGAAAATTATGAATATTTTTATTGTGTTAGAATTCTCTAAAGAACAGAACTGATAGAATATGTGTGTATACATATTTATGTATATATGGTTCATTAGACTGGCTTACAGGCTGGGTGGTCCTGGTGTCCAACAATGACTATTTCATGGCAGAAAGACAAAGAATCCCATAGTTGTTCAGTCCATAAGGCTGGGTGTCTCAGCCATCCCAATTTGGTGCTGGTGTCCTGGAGGATGCATGGAGGGCTGTTAGTCTTCAGTCTACTATGTTAGGATCCCAAAGAATTCAGTTCTAACAAGAGTGAAGGAACGCCTCAGCAGCAGGATAGATGGACTTGTCTCTGAGAGTGAGGGCTCGCAGGCACAAAGCAAAACTTCCTTCTTCTTCAGAGACCTTTTATGTGGACTGCCACCAGGTGTGACCCAGATTTAGGGTCTTCCACCTTCAAATAGTCTGATTGAGAAAATCCCTCCCAGGAGTGCCCAGGAACTTAGGTTTCAGTTTATTCTAGAGGCAGTCAAATTGACAACCAAGACAACCATCATATTGATGAGAGGGGTCAAGTTTACAGAAAATACTTGAGGCTGTCTGATGCCATTGGTGGTAACTATAGAAAAATAGAATGAATGCAATTATCTCTATTTACATTGTTATCGATAAACAAAGTAGATTACAAGAAGTAAAATTTAAAGTCATGATAAATAATAGAAGAGCACAGTATTTTACACTATAGTAACCGCATAAGCTTGTTGTTTTCTTTGTAATATTTTAAGTCCCATGCCACCTCTTCTGTTCATAGATGTCATGGAAATAGCATTGATAAACCCCATTGTACAAACGATAACACACTTTTGTGAATGCCTACATCCATGTGAGTATAAATAAAGAATGTCAGAGACAATTTTAAAATAAGAGGAGTTTGAATTTAGGGCTGGTCATTTATATTCCCATAGGTCAACCCGAACCAGCCCATGGCCTAGAATTATAAACATAGTAGAACACAATCATACTCATTATTTATGTATCATATATGGTTGCTCTCAGGATATAATGGCAAAATTAAGTAGTTGTGTAAAAGTTCTAAAATTTCCAATTTTAGATGTGGGCATTTATGATTTTAAGTAATAAATTTATATCCAAATACAGCAATGCTTGCCAAAGACTGTTTAGGGTGTTGTAGTCTAATATAGGTACCTACCTACATTTTTATTTCTGAAACTACTCAGGCTTAGGCTATCAAGTAAAATAGGAATGAGATAATATAACAGACAATGTTAATTTCTAAGCTGATGTTATACTCTTTTAACAATGTCCCATTAGTCTCTGAGCTTTGTGTGATGGGCAGATTACTAAATGCAGTTGCTGAAATGTGTAATAACTACTGGCTGTTCAAGTCTTGGAGGAGACATTATTATAAAGTTAAAGGTGAAATTATTCTGTGGTGATATTCTATTTGTACTGAAATGTGGTGATATTTTATTTGTATGTTAATAAATAATGTTTGCCTGGAGATCAGAGGACATAGCCAGCCATGAATGAAAGTCAGGCAGTGGCAGCACATGCCCTTATTCCAATCACATGGCAAGCAGAGTCTCTGTGTGTTCAAGGACACACTAGGGAACAGCCAAGTGGGGTGACACACACCTTTAATCCCAGTACCAACCATAGAGACCTGGAGGTCTGCACAGACAGACAGTGACAAGGAAGTGAGGTAGCTGGGCTAAGAGCCAATGAGAAGGCAGAACAGCAAGGCAATAAAGGTTCAGGATAGACGGGAAGAAGCTCTCTCTTGGGAAGCTACGGCACAAGGTGAGCTAAGGTTAGCTGGTGGCTCTCACTATTTCTCTGATCTCTACGGCTTTCGCCCCTGTATTTGGCTCCGTGTTTCTTATTTAGTAAGACTGGAAATTCATCTAAATTATTCTTTTGTTTTTACTTCATCGGAGGAAAGGGAACAAATATGTGTATATTTAGGTTTTGTCATGGGAAAGTAAAATGTTATAAACAAAAAGGGTGCTCAAAGCAAGCAAAAACTAAACTGTCCTGTACAGTAATGGAAACATCATTGTTGAAGGAAGGATGGCCCAGGACACACCAGGACCAAGTTCTCAGCGCAAAGGAGATTTATTTGCTCCAGGGGGACAAAGGGCAGGAATAAGAGATGAAGACAAGAGATAAAGGATGAGGTAGAAGAGAAAAGGGGAAAGGGGAAGGAATATTTGTCTCTGAGGGAGCAAGGACCATCTCTGCATAGAGAGGAGAAAGATGTGGCCCATAGGCAAATGGCAGTTTACAAAAGGAAAAGGGGAAACTCTGTGTTAGAATGAGTTGGCTAATGTTGATTGGACATGTTAATTAGGGCAGCCACAAGGGGGCTTCTGATTACTGGTCTTCAATACTTTGATATCTGGACCTTGGCAGTCAGCCTTAGGATGAGGAAGTAGCCAAATAAGGGAATAGACCTTAGCAGCTAGCTGTATAAATACAATCTAACAGTCTAGCAAGGAAGAGGGAATGGAGGAGAAGGCAAAAGGCAAACTCTGTTGGAGACAGGTTTTCCATGCTCAGGCCTATGTTTGCCATGCAATGGACTGCTATAGCCCTTCAATTGTGATTGCCTTTTTTATCATAGAGGATTTTTTTTGTTTTTATTTATTCTGTGCATCTTTTACATCATGTATCTTGATCCCATTTATTTCCCTATCCCTTCACATCTGCCCTCTGTTCATGCACCCCCCCCCAAAAAAAAAAAAAAAACAAAATTTAAGAGAAAAAAGAAAAAAAGAAAAAAAGGGAGGGAATTAAAAAATCTTATCATGGTTCAGCTGTTAGAGGCTAGGCTCACAATCACAGAGTTTCAATCTGAGCTTTTATGGGAGGCCAGAGGACGGAAGAAAGCATTGCTCTCCTGCATTGGGAAAAGCAGACCTTGACATGAAGGAAGCAGAGGCACATCTATCACTGAATGGGCCTCCCATACACAAGCAGAGAAGGAATACAGATATTTCAGTAGAGAAGTATGGCCCATGACTTTGCCCATGTTGACAAAGCCACACTTCAGTTAACATTTTTTTCAGGTTATATCAGATTTTAAAAATTGTCCCTAAGTAAATGAGTGTCATGGGCATCAGAAGCATGGAAGATGACTTGAGTTAAAACAGAGCCCTGTTTGAAATTTTCCTGTCAGTTCTATAACTTAATTAAATTACAAGGTCTCAGTACCTTGCTTTTACTATGTGTTAAATTGTTATAAGTGTTCATCTCATAACTGTAAAAATTTTAAATCCCTACAAATTGGATGACCTTATACAGTCAACAAGCAGATCAGAATAGACAGTTATTATATTTAAGTCACCATCCTTCTTTTACTGGGGTGAAGTCTATTCTTACTTGATTACATCTGGAATTAACTGAAACCCAAGCATCTGGGTACACCTGTAAGGGATTTTTTTCTAATTAAATGAAGTAGGAAAATTCTATTTGGGTCCAGATTTTTGAGGTGGGAAGATCCACCTTTATTCTCAGCCATACCTTCTAGTGACAGCCTGTATACACTGCATGGAAGCAAGAAGCGCTCTATGCTTGCTTTCTCTCACTCTCACTGGCAAGGCCATTCTTTCACTGGTGTTAGAGCCTGCTTCTTTGGGACTCTGCCATAATTGAACACCATTAGAGACACCCAGGCTTGTGAATGGAAAAACTACAGGATTTTTGGACTTTGCACTGTCAAACAGCCATTGTTGGATTAGTTGGACCACAGTTTTTAACCACTTTAATAAATTCCCTTTCTATATCTCTATATAGACTCATGGTATGAGTTAACTTCCTCTAGAGAACTCTGACTTGTAACATGAATCTTAAAAGGTCTTATAAAAAATTTAAAAACAAACAAACAAACAAACAAAAAACCCAGAGCCAGATATTGAGGTGAAAGCTGGAAGATCAGAGAAACAGAACAATCCACAGCCAACCTCACCTTACCAACTCCTCAGCCTCCAGAGCAAGACTTCCTGTTTACTCACGCCTTATTTACCTTTCTGTGCCTTGCCATCTTACTGCCTTCCTAGTGCTGGAATTAAAGATGTGTGTATGTGCTTCCCAAATACTTGGTAGCAAAGGCATGAGATCTCAAGTGCTGGGATTAAAGGTGTGTGCCACCATACCTGGCTGTTTCCAATGTGGCCTTGAACTCACAGAGATCCAGATGGATCTCTGCTGCCCAGAGTGATAGGATTAAAGGTGTGTGCCACCATGACTGACCTCTATGTCTAATTTGGTGGCTGGGTCTGTTCTCTGATCTCCAGATAAGTTTTATTTGTTAAAGCACAAATAAAATATCACTGCAGTGACTAATTTTTGTAACCAGAAGCGGTTCTAGAGCAATTTTTTTAAGTAACTGGAATAGGCTTTCCAATTTGTCAACACCTACAGTTACTGAAGCCTCTCCCAGAAGTTCAGAGAGTAGTGAAATCCCATGGTGCAGACTACTTTACAAACTTATGGAGACTAATGGATTTAATTATCCCGATTCAATAACTGTAAGGGGCAAAGTGACTTTAGTGACTTTGTATAGAAACCTTTGATAATTTGTGGAAAAACATGGAAAATGATGCTATCAGTTGGTTGCTCCTACAATCTCTGGAGAAATTATGAAGGAAAAGGATGAGTTCCATGAGAAAATCAGCCAACTTTGAACATCTCAGACTATGGTGAAGAATAAAGGACTTAGTGGTAAAACTGACCAGTTCTATATGTGTATAACCAATCTAAAGATTTGTAAGTGTGCCTTGGAATAGAATATTTTCTCCAGCAGCCTTAGAGCTCAAGTTTTGAAAAATTAAGCTGAAGTCTTCATTCTAATTTTGAATGAATTACAAAAAAATTCATTCCTCAGAGGATGTCTGCTGATTGCACTGATTGGTAAAGAATAGGATTCTGTAACTTGGGATGGAGATGTCGGGGGACCCTATTGAGGCTGAGGACTTTGAACCCTCAGATTCTCAAATATTTATCTCACCTGAGGAAGTAGTCTCTCTACTCTCAGCAGGAGATGTACTCCCACTCCCAGCTCCCGAAATATTGCCTTCTCTATCTTTGATTGAGAAAATTAATCCTTCATTGTCTGCTAAACCAGCAGTGACTTTCTCTGAAGGAAATAGCAAACAAGACAATACTGATGTCTCTCAAGTCCCACAAACAGCTACCTTGAGACCTATAACCAGACTTAAGGCAAAACAGGCTCCTAGTGGAGAGATAGAACTTATTGTACATGAGGAGGTATGCTACACCCATGAAAGAGCTTAATTAATTTGCGAGTTCATTCAAGCAGAAGTTTGGGGAATATGTGTGGGAATGGATTTTAAGGGTGTGGTATAATGGTGGGAGAAACATAAAATTGGATCAGGCTGAGATTATTGATATGAGCCCTCTGAGTGGAGATTCTAGTTTTAATATGGAAATATATTCAGTAAAAAAAGGAAAGTGTCATAAGTTTGAATGGTTGGCTGAAGAATTTGTCAAAAGATGACTTACTGAAAAGAAGTTGGAGATGCCTGATATCCCTTGGCTTAGTGGTGATGAAAGGATTTTAAGCTTTAGGGAAATTGCAATGTTAAAGTGGGTACACTGTATAAAACCTAGTTCTCCACAATGGGAAGGGCCAGAAGACATGCCCTTCACTAATCTTTTAAGACGCAAAATGGTGAGAGGGGAACTAGCATATTTGAAGAGCTTTGTTGCTGCCCTTTATCTTGTACCAGACCTTAGGGTCAGAGATGCTTCTGTTCAGTTAGATAAATTGAATGCAATGGCTTTTATTGGGCACCAAAGTAGCATCAGCCTGTTGGCAGCACCAAATATCAAAAGGCAAAACAATCATAGGTATTTATTGTAGTGTGCAGCATACACAAAGCAGTGTTTGTAATAGCCTGACATGTGATGGTTAGCACAGGCATAGTGAATTTTATCCATAACATATGAATCTAGCAATAATTATGTGTTTTCAGTCATGAAATAGATGAGAAGCCTACTGCATTTTTATTTGATCTCTGTAAGTAGAAAAATTCTCAAACAAATGAAAGAAAAAGTTTCCATTGGATTGTGGCAAAAGGGAATCTTGACCCACAAACCAATTTCCAGACTTGAAATAGTTTGTAGACCCAGAACCCTTGAATAAGGGGGTGGCCAGATTGACCTGAGGAAGGACCTTGATAAAATACCTGAGAATTTTACTGTTAGCCTTTCTCCAGTCCATCTCCAAAGGGACCTATGGATCCTTTATAAGAGTAACTGTACACTGGGTGAAAAGAAACAACCAAACTTTCCAGGGTCTATTGGATACTGGTTCAAAATTGACACAGATTCTGAAAGACCACATAAAGCATTGTGGCACTCCAAATAAAGTAGGGGCTAATAAAGATCAAGTAATTAATGGACCTTTAGCTGAAGTTTGACTCACAGTGGGTTCAGAGTAATTAATGGACTTTTAAGTTCAGTTAGTATACAAAATAATCCTGTGGTTTTTTTTTCTCCAAGTTTCAGAATGCATAATTGGGATAGATTATACTTGAGAGTTAGAAGATTTCTCATATTGGTTCCCTGACTTATGGAGGGAGGGCTACTATGCTTGCCAGGGTGAAATGGAAGCCATTGCCTCTACCAGAGAAAATTAGTGAATCAAAGACAATAACATATCACAGGATGAACTGAAGAAATTAGTGCTACCATGAGAGACTTGAAAGATGAAGGGGTGGTGTTTCTCAACACATTTTCCCTTAAATCTCCTATCTGGCCAGTGCAGAAGACAAATGGTTCATGGAGAATGATAGTTGTATATCAGAAATTAATCAATAGTGACTACAATTGCAACTTCTGTAAAAGATGTGGTGTCATTTCTCAATCAGATTAACACATCTCCAAGTACATGGCATACAGCTATTAATCTAGAGAACACTGTTCTTTCAGTACTCATCCATAAGACCACCAGCATAGTTTGCTTTTATTTGGCAAGGCCAGCAGTATATCTTTACATTTTTACCTCAAAGATACATTAACTTTCTAGTCCTGTGCCACACAAAATATCACATTGGTCTACTATATGGACCATATTATGCTGATTGGAAGAAGTTAGCAGGAAGTAGCAACCTCTTTGGACTCATTGGCAACCTATATGTGCATCAGAGGATGGGAAATAAATCCAATAAAAATTCAAGGGCCTTTTACCTCGGTCAACTTTTTAGGAGTATAGTAGTGTAGAACACGAGGAGTTATTCATTCCAAGGTCAAGGAAGTTATTTCTCCTGCCCTCCCCACAACCATTAAGAAAGAAGAACAATTCTTAGTGGACCTATTTAGAATCTGAGAACGACACATTCCTTACATGGATGTGTTGCTCCAGTCCATATGCCAAGTGACTCAGAAAACTGCTAGCTTTGAATGGGGCCTGGAACAGGAAAAGGCTCTTCAAAGATGCAGGCTGCTGTGCAGGCTACTCTACCACTTGGATCATATGATTCAGCATACCCAATGGTACTTGAAGTGTCAGTGGCATATAGGGATGCTGTTTGGAGCCTTTGGCAGGGCTCCTGTATGAATCATGTATCATAAAAGAGACTAAGGATTTTGGAGCAAGGCTCTACCACCATCAGAAGATTACTAGTCTGCCTTTGAAGGATAGTTCTTAGCCTGCTATTGGGCCTTAGTGGAAACTGAATGTTTGAAAATGGACCACCAAGTTACCATAATACCTGAGCTGCCCATCAAGTGCTGGGTGTTCTCTGACCCAACAGGCTGTAATGCAGGACATGAACAGCAGCAATGCATTATAAAATGGAAGTGGTATTTGCATGAGTGAGTCCAAGCAGTTCTTGAAGGCACAAGAAAGTTACATGAAGAAAATTGCCCAAATGCCTATGGTTTCTACTACGATTATAATCATGTCTTGCTCTCAAGTATACACTTATAGCCTCATGGGGTGTGTTTTATGATATGTTGACTGAGGAAGAGATGCCTAAGCTCTGGTTTACTGATGGTTCTGCATGTTTTGCAGGGACTACCCTGAAGTGGAGAGTTGCAGCATTACAACCCCTTTCTTGAACAGATCAGAAAGAACATCAGGGAAGGAACATTTTCACAGTGGGAAGAGCTTTGAGTAATATACATATAATACATTTGGGATGGAAGGAGAAATGCCAGATGTGAGATTGTTCACTGACTCATATGTTTTGTGATACTCTGTTCCCTGACAAATAAAATTTGCTTGAAGCTAGAGGGCAGAGCTAGCCACTAGTTAACCATAGAGGTCTAGTGTCTGTACAGAAAGGAAAAGGAAGTGATAAGGCAGGACAAAGGCAGCATCTTGGCCCTCTTGGACCGGAGGAACAGAATAGGAAGAAAGTGACTGTGGCTGCTTTCCTGCTTTTCTGATCTTTCAGGTTCTACCCCAATATCTGACTCCTGGTTTTACTGATAAGATTGATAAGATTTATGCTTCATCTGGTGTCCAACTTTTGGGATAGAAATTCAGGAAGAGCCGCTTGCTGGACCCTAGAGCTGGACCAAAGAACTGCACCCGGGAGAGTCAACACATTGCTGGCTGGCATTTTCTTTATTTCCCTAAGCCCTCTGAGTGGGTCTGGGACTTTTGTCTTGCAGCCTTTTTACAGCAAACTCCACAGGTGCTTGGGCTCCAAACACCAACAGAGTTAACTGCCCACCACCAGCCAGCCAGCTCTGGCTGTGATTTCACTTCCCATTGGTCACATGTGCTGCTTTCACACATTCCACTGTGCAAACTCTTTGGCTCTTTGGCTCCTTTTCCACCATGGGTTGTAGGTTTTCCCTGGATCCACTCCTCAGTCTGCTTACATGCAATCAGCAGGAACTGTCCTCAGGCAGATTTTATACCTCCTGTGTTCTCCACTCAGACATGCTACACAGTAGCAGTCAGCCTCAGACTTCACCATTATCAGCAGCAGATTTGGTGAGATAATTGAGAATTTTTAAAGAAGGGAATTAATTAATAAAACAGGGAGAGTTTTTTCCCATGTTAAAAAATGTGAAACACTATTACTATGGAGGGAGTTAGGTCTCTGTATGATGATTACACAATGGATGGTTTGAAAATAGAACAATTAAATAGGAGGACAGTTAACTTAGCTGGGATTTACAAAATGTCAAATATAATCATTATCAGTTTGGTAATTCATGTTTTTTCCCTAAAAAAAAAATGTTGGTTGATATCAGTGCCAAACATGAGAAATTGACTGATAAGATACAAAAAATCTTAGAAAACTTGCTATTCATAAGATATAGGCATTAGAAAAGATTAACAATGATAATATGCAGTCCCTACACTAATTACTAAAGAAAATAATGCAATTTTGATTGATAAGTTACAAGCCTTAGAAAAACTTATTAAAACAAATAATAGAGATATTCAGACACACACAGGAGAATTTAAAGGAAAACCAAACTCATCATTACATTATAAAATTAGAGAGGAACAGCCCAAGGCTATCAAACAACCTTAATTTATCCAGTCACCTTACAAGAACAACTGCCAAATGACAAATAAGGTAATATAAGAGCTGACTGGATTCCTGTGGAAATGTTAGACTTGAAGTGATTTAAGGAAATGATAGTCTCATATGGTATGCATTCACCTTTTGTGAAGGAGATGATAAATTCATGGTCAACTAGTAATAGAATTGTCCCACAAGACTGGAGAGATTTGGTTACAGCAGTTTTGGAACTTGGTCCTCAATTACAGTGGAGGACCTGATGGAAAGATGAGGCTCAGAGACCATTGAACAATAAAGCAGGGCTAGAAGTATTGAAATCTCCCAAGACCAACTTTTTGGAGAGAGTAATTATGTTGATATACAAAGACAGTCTCTATATGATAACCACAACCTGGCTCTATGCCATGTAGCAGGTTTGAATGCTTGGGACAGAAGTCAGAAAGAGAACTGAGACATTTATTAAAGTTATAGAGGGCCCCTGTAGCTGAAGTTTTCCTGTGTCCCACCCATTCCATAGCCGCTCAGACCCAAGTAAACACACAGAGGCTTATATTAATTAAAACTGCTCGGCCATTAGCTCAGGCCTACCACTGACTAGCTCTTACACTTAAATTCAGCCCATTTCTGTTAATCTATATGTTGCCACATGTTCTGTGGCTTTACCTGTGTGTCTTTACATGCTGCTCCCTGGACAGCAGGCTAGTGTCTCTTCACTTAGCCTTCCTCTTCCCAGAATTCTCCTTGTTTGCTTATCCCACCTATACTTCCTGCCTGGCTACTGACCAATCAGCTTTTTATTTATGAACCAATCAGAGTAACACATTCACAGCATACAGAACATCCTTCAGCACCTCCCCTTTTCTATCTAATCAAAAGGGAAGGGTTAAACTTTAACATAGTAAAATTACATATAACAAAACAGTTATCAAGCAAGAATTACAGTTGTAATATCTAGTCTATTTGTATTTGACAAAATTAAAGAAAATATTCTATCTATCCTATATCTATGAGTCCAAAGTTTCATATCTAATTTATCTTTTATCATAACTAAGGAAAATTATAATTATAACTATCTAGTCTTCAACTACATCAAAGACCTCACAAGTATATAATATTACCTAAGTAAACAAGAATGCATTGTAAGCAACTTTCAAAAATCTAGAATGACAGAGACAGCACCTGCCTGGACAATCACCGAAAGGTCTTCTGCAATGTTGAGGCGTCCATCTTCAGCCCATAGGTCGAGAGTCTCTTAGTCACTTCTCTCTGTGTCCTGTAGAATGTCTGACTGTTTCTTCTTCAAAGCAGGAACCTGAAGGACCATTTTGCCTTGAAAAGTTCAGTGGTAACCTTCCTATGGGTCCTGCATGTCCAGTCTATACAACATTTTGTCAAGCAGTCCAGGCAAGAACAGTTTCTTGCCCACATGGCTATTTTTGCCAAGAAGAAGATAAATTCCATATGGAGTGTCTTCAATGCCCATCTTTCTTTTTGAAGTAAATCAGTGCTGCCAGATGCAGACATGTCTCACTATCCAGAAAGTCTAAGTTTCTAAAACATTTAAAATGCCATATTCTGTAGGTCTTTGAAGGGTTTTAAGATTACCTACCTAATTGAAATATGTCTATGTATATCTAGAAAACAACATGACTATAGGTTTGACTATCATAGAAGACTAATTATTAATCTGTATTTCTTAATTATCCATTACAATTTAAGTGAGCTGCACAAACATAATACCTTGAACAAGAGTAGAAATAAATATATATATAAAATAACAAAATTAACTTTAAATTTGTAATAAACTAAAATCTATAGCAATTTTAAACAAGTTGTTGCTCTTAAAAAGTAGATTCAATAATCTACCCTTTTATCCTATTATATCTATATCCTATATTTCTATATCGTATCTCCCTTTCTTCTTTTAGAAAGAGGTTGCCTATGACCAACAACAATTTGTAACCAACAACCTAAACAAAGTCAAACATCCATAATCCATTTTTTGGTAATGTGGGCATAGTGTTCTAGGCTACTTCCTGCTGATAGGGGGCACTAGTAGTCTAGTGGGGATCCTGAGAAAATTGAGAATTATAGGCAAGTCATGACTGGAGCAGTCAGTGACACTGTATTCTCTGAGCCAGTTGCCTTGAAACTGTTCTGAATGTTGGATCCTGGGCCATGGTATCATCAGAGACATTTCAGGGGGTCTTGGCTGGAAGCAATCCACAGGTTCTCATCTTCTGTGGAGACAAAAGCAGAACCTCTTTTTCAAAGCAACATATCCTTAGTCATAAATTTTGAAATCAAAATACCTTTAATATATACATATTAAAAAAAGATATACATATTAATTTAACTCAGCAGTTTTTACAATCAAATGTCTCTCTGCAGTTAAAAAATCCCAAAGACAATATAATCCAGACTCTCTGTGTGATTTTCATCTTTATGTAGCTTATTTTTTTATATTACCTTTACTGTCTCTTTTAAAACTTTGTTTTTTAAAACTATTTCTTTATATAACTGTCAATATTCATTTTCTTCTCTCTTCCAAGCCTATGTACATTTTTGCACACACTGTAAACCATTTAAAGTCTTATTCCATCTGAATCAGCCTTATTGTGAATCTGTTGCTTTAAACTGCAATGATTAGTACTGAAGCAGCAGCCTTGACTGCTGACTCCACTCATCTCAGCTTTTTAACATGGTGGAGATAATTTACCACCTCTGGGAGCCATGATGTCCACAGACTCTGGGAGGCAGTGAGTCTATGCTTCTATCAGAGCAGTGTGTAGCCCAGAAGCCTTCTTTTTGTCTGTACTAGCAAAGGCTAAATGCACCATGCAGCATAATGTGCGTCTTGGAACACCTCATTCCTGCCATGCTGGAGGTCAAGGCTGCATGCCATGAACCCTCCTTAGAGTAGCTCAAGCCCACAGGCTGGGGCTGGCCTGAGAGAGACAACTTGGAAGCTGTTTTTAGCTCCATTTTGGAAACTTTTTTTAAAAGCTTTCTTGGGTTTTAGATGGAAACTCTTGCCCCATGTTGGGCACTATTTAAACCTGAAGTTTTCCTGTGTCCTGCCCAGTATGCAGCTGCTCAGATCCAAGTAAACACACAGAGGCTTATATTAATTAAAACTGTTCATCCATTAGCTCAAGCCTACCACTGACTAGCTCTTACACTTAAATTCAGCCCATTTCTGTTAATCTATATGTTGCCACATGTTCTGTGGCTTTACCTGTGTGTCATTACATGCTGATCCCTGGACAGCAGGCTGGCATCTCCTCACTCAGCCTTCCTCTTCCCAGAATTCTCCTTGTCTGCTTATCCCGCCTATACTTCCTGCCTGGCTACTGGCCAATCAGCTTATTATTCATCAACCAATCAGAGTAACACCTTCACAGCATACAGAATATCCCACAGCAGGCCCCAAAGAAAACTTCACTGATTTTTTACAAAGATTAACTTCAGTTGTAAATAGAATGACACCAAATTCAGAAGCTAGACAAATAATAATTGAAGCTTTGGCTTTTGAAAATGCTAACTCACAATGTAAAGAGATAATTAGGCATGTAGAAGCAAGATCAGCCCTTATAGAGGAATGGATCTGAGATATGGTCAATATTGACTCTCAAAATCATGAAGATTTTTGATAGGAGAAGTGATTTCCAGAGGCTTGAAGAAAATGCAAAATATTCAGGTGTTTTAATTGTGGCAAACACAGTCACCTAAAAAGGGATTGTAGACAGGGCATTGATAGAAACAGTGTTTAAATAATCCAAATGGAAGGCCTCTGCCTTCTAGAATATGCAGAAGGTTTGGCAAAGCCAAACATTGGACCAATGAATGCAGATCAACAAGGGACAGACAGTGTATCCCTTTGCCATCAGGAAATGCCTTGGAGGGCCTCTCACAGGCCCCCATGTCAAATTTTGATTACTTATTTCCTGTCACCATGGGAAAACTCTTCTCCAGAGCACTTAAAGACCTAATGCTTATTTTAAAAAAATCACAGAACATCTTTAGAAGATAAAATAAAAATTTCAGGAGACAACATAAAGAAAATATTTTGGCAAACTTCTATAAATTATCAAAGATCAAAGCTAAAAATATGAATAAATGACACTGTCATTGAAGGTCTTGTAGACACAGGGGCAAATGTAACAGTAATTGCCACAGAACCTTGGCATCCAAATTGGCCTCTACAGGAGGTAAATGTTCAGTTTTTAGGGAATGGAATGTTATCTCAGGTAAAACCAATCATAACATGGGTCAAATTTATAGGACCATAAAGACATAGAGGAAATTTAAAACCATATGTGCCTAATATAGCAATGAATTTATGGGGACATGATTTGTTACAGCAATGGAATACACAAATTAATATTCCTTCAATCTTAGAAACAAACCATAAACTAAAGTATTTTTCAGGGAAACATGAAAAGATATAAAGAACATTCACCAAACATTTAGATTGTTCAAAAACAGGGTACAACAGCTGCTGATCTTTCAAAGGTACCAACAGCCCTGTCTTTAAAATGGTTAACTGATAAACCTGTCTGGATGGAACAATGGCCTTTGGCATCAGAAAAATTACAGGCCTTAGAACAGCTGGTACAGGAGCACCTTAATGATCAACATATTGAAGAATTGATGAGTCCTTGGAATTCTGCTCTATTTATAAAGAAATCTGAAAAATGGAGAATGGTGACAGATCTAAGACCTTTTAATCAGATGATTCAGACAATGGGCTCTTTAGAGACTGGAATTTCCTTGCCTTCTCTATTACATAAAGAATGATCTGTTATAGTGATTAATTTAAAAGATTGCTTTTTTACTATACTTTTGCAAGAACAAGATAGAGAAACATTTGCCTTCATGGTTCCTACTTATAATTCACAACCCATTAAAAGATATCAGTAGAAGATTCTCCCACAAAGGATGTTAAACAGCCCCACCCTGTACCAATATTTTGTACAACAATCATTGGATGTAATCCATAATTACTTTTCTTAATCTATAATTTACCATTATATGAATGATATCTTACTAGTTGATAACTATGCAAATTCTTTAGAGAAAATGTTTGAAGAAGTAAAGAAAATTTTGCCTTATTGGAGATTACAAACTGCTCATGAAAAAATAAAATGTATAAGGTTGAGAGACATAAAAAGATAACTTTGGGTTGGTAATACAAGTTAGGATAGAAAGTGAATTAGGAACAATACTTTGACCTCACCATGATAGGATAGATAATGGAGTATTTTCTGTGAATTTGTCAAATACTAATGGACTAGACATTGATAATGTAATTATTGCCTGTATATATTTGTATATAGTTATTATACTTATTGCATATAGTTTTTTGATGTTAGTTAAAGCCTTCACTTTTTATTTAGACAAGAGGGGGAAATGTTGTATGATATTTAGTTTGTGTTCTGAAAAATAAAACCTGCTTAGAATCAGGGGGCAGAGCTAGCCACTAGTTAATCATAAAGTTCTGGAGATTTGTATAGAGAGGAACAGGAAGTGACAAGGTGGAGCAGAGACAGGATCTCAATCCTTTTGTACTGGAGGAATGGAAGAGGAAGGAAGTGATTGTGGCTGCTCTCCTGCTTCTCTGATCTTTCAGGTTTTATCTCAATATCTGACTCCTGGTTTTTATTGATATGATTAATTAGATTTATGCTTCACTCATGGGCATTCACTCCAACAATTGATTGGATGGGTCGCCAAGGACTTAGAAAGAGCATAAATAAAAAATTGATAAGAAAGACATCTGGGAAGAATTATGTGGATAAATCTCTGCAAATGGGTCAACAATGTCAAGACACTTGTGTCCCATGTAAATGCTCATCAAAAGGTAACTTCAATTAGATCAATAACCAAGTAGCTAGGATGGACCATTCTCTGGATAGTTAGCCTCTTTCCCCAGCTATTCCTGTCATTGCCTCCTAATGGGCCCATGAACAAAAATGGCCATGGATACAAAGATGAGGGTTATATATGGGCTTAACCACATGGACTTTAATTCACTAAGGCTGACATAGCTACAGCTGCTGCTGAGTGCCAACTGCAGATTCCACCAGCAGAGACCTGTTGATCTGCCAACAGCTGATACAAATACTGAACCCCAGATATGTCACCATTCTAAAGGGTGAACTGCCCGTGACCTGGTGGCAGATTGACTATATTACACCATGTCCCTTGTAGAAAGGTCATCACTTTGTTCTTATGAGAGTAGATACTTAATCTAGCTATGGATTTTTCTTTCCTGCCTGTAATACTTCTGCCAAAATACCATCTGTGTAATTACAGAATGCTTTATCCACCATCATGGCATTTCACATAGTATTACTTCTGACCAAGGAACACATTTCACAGCGAGAGAAATGTAACAGTGGTCCTACTATCATGGAATCCACTGGTCCTACCGTGTTCCCCACCATCCTGAAGCAGCTGACCTGATAGAAAAATGGAATGACCTTTTGAAGACACAGTTACAGTGCCAATTATGTGGCAGCAGGCTGGAGGGATGGACCAGAGCTCTTCAGAAGGTAGTATATGCTTTGAATCAATGTCTAATAAATGATATGATTTATGAGGATCCACAGGTCTAGGACTCAAGGTATAGAAAAGGGACTACTTCTGCTCATTATTACCCCTCGTGACCCACTAGGAAAACAGCTGCTTCCCGTCCTGGACCTTACTGTCTACCTGCATATAAGTTTTGGTTCTAGTGATAGGAGCTCTCCTGGCAGGAGACACAATAAACACTCCACTGAACCAGAAGCTCAGACTCCCTCTGCCCTCTTTGGCCTTCTGAGGCTAAGAAAGTAATAATAGTCTTAGGAGGGGTGATTGATCCAGATCACGAAGGAGAAATTGGATTGCTTCTCCACAATGGAGCTAAGAAAGATTATGTCTGGAGTGCAAGAAATCATTTGGAGAAGTGATTCTGAACATGTGGGTAGCGACCCCTTTAGTAATCAAGTGGCCTTATCACAGAGGTCACCAAAGATGTTGGAAAACACAGATATTTACATTATAATCTATAACAGTAGCAAAACTAGAGTTATGAAGTATCAATGAAAATAATTTTGTGGTTGGGGCTCACCACAACATGAGGAACTGTAATAAAGGGTCACAGCATTAGGAAGGTTGAGGACCACGGCTTTAGAATGTCACCTGGTGTTACCATATCCTGTGATTAAAGTCAGTGGGAAAGTATGACAGCCTAATCCAGGAAAGATGACAAAGGACACAGACACTTCAGGAGTGAAAGTATGGGTCACGCCTCCAGGAATAGAGCCAAGACCCGCTGATGTGCCTACCAAGGGTAGAGGAAATACAGAATGGGCAGTAGAGGAAGGTAGTTACAAATACCAGCTTAGGCCATGTGATGAGTTACAAAACAAGGATTATGATTGACATGAATGTTTCTGTCACATATTGTTAATAATGTATTTGTACAGATATTTGTGTTTTTTCCTGTTTCTTTATCGTGTGATGTAACATCAAGTAATAGAATATCATTGGTTATCCCATTTAAGTTTGAGATACTAAAAATGTCCTTCATGGGAGATTGCCACCTGCTATAAAATTTGTGATGCATTTTCAGTTGTACATAGGATGGTTATATTATGTTAGGTGTAATTATAAGCTGTTCATTGTTTTCACTTGGAAATTAAGCTTGACATAAGGATATACGATTGTGTGACAAGGGGCAGAGTTTTGGTGACAATCTTGATTGTCAACATGAGTATGTCTGGAATTAACTAAAATCCAAACCACTGGCTACACTTGGATACTTTTTTCTAAATGAAATTATGTGAAGTAGGAAGATCCATGTTTTTTTGTTTGTTTGTTTGTTTGTTTGTTTTTGAGACAGAGTTTCTCTGTGTAGCTTTGTGCCTTTCCTAGATCTTACTCTGTAGCCCAGTCTGGCCTGGAACTCACAGAGATCCGCCTGGCTCTGCGTCCCGAGTGCTGGGATTAAAGGCGTGCACCACCACCACCTGGCCTGAAGATCCATGTTTAATATGAATCTTTTGAGGTGGGAAGATCCACCTTGTTCTTGATCTCACTGGCAAGTTCATTCCTTCATGGGCAGCAGAACCTACTTCTTTGGGATTCCAGAATATACTGAATACCAGCTGAGATACCAAGTCTCATGGACTGAACAACTACTGGGTTCTTGGACTTTCTGTTGGTAGAGAGCTATTATTGAACTAGCTGGACCACAGCCTATAAGCCATTCTAATAACTATATCATACATATATATTAATCATACAGACAGATAGACAGACAGATAGATCAAAGATTCTATCAGTTCTGTTCCTCTAGAGAATCCTAATACAACTAGTTTCTTACATTTTAAATTATACTTTTTTGTTTTTGCTTTTATTTGTTTTTTGTTCTTTGTGACATGGTTTCTCTGTGTAGCCCTGGCTTTCCTAGAACTTGCTCTGTAGACCAGGTTGGCCTGGAGCTCAGAGATTCAACTGCCTCTGCCTCCCAAGTGTTATGATTAAAGACTTGTGCCACCACCACCCAGCTCATTTTAATTATTTTTAATTTTTATTAAAATACAATTACAGCATTTCCCCCTCCATTTCCTGCCTCCAGTCCCTCCCATATCCCCACTTCACTCACTCTCAAAATTGATGGCCTCTTTCAATTTGAATACATACATACAAATATATAAACACACATATTATATACATGTATAGATATATACATATTAATAAAACTGGCTGAGTCCATTTAGTATGTCTCATATATATAGTATATATTATTTGAGCTAATCACCTGATATTGGATAACCTTTTGTTTAATATCAGTATTTGGTCTTCATTATATATAGAAGTCCTAACCATAAAGATTCATGCCTTCTACTGGGGTTAAACCCAGAGACAATTGATGTGCCCTAGCTGTTGACAATATAATACCAGAAAAAAAGTGGGGAGTCTGGATCAATCATAGCACAGAACACAGATCAGAAACTTATCTGCAAAGTCCTAGATAGTAAACAATTCACTCTGTCACCCTTCTAAGTAGGTGTCATTCCAGTGGCTGATGGACAGGCACTGGGTTGTGTTTTTCAATATCCCACTCAATAAAGCAAACAACGTTACGGTGATATTTTCTTTTTATTTAAATGTTATATGTTAATAATAAATAAAGTTGCCTAGGGGTCAGAGCTATTAGCAAGCCATAGCCAGAGTCTGGCGAGAAAGTAGTGATGAGGCAGTTAGGCAGTTGGGTTGACAACCAATGAGAAGGCAGAACAGAATTCTATTTAAGGACAACCCCCCTTTTGAGCTGAGAGACGTTGCTTGAGGGGAGACTAGTGAACGGAAAGCGGTTAAGGCTCTTAGCTCTGACCTCTTTGGCTTTTCTCTTTACTTTGGCTTTGTGTGTTTCTTTTTTCTTATAAATACAGCTACAGTGTTTCTTTTTCCTTATAAATACAGCTACACAACGTCTATGAAATATAGAGTGGTACTAGAACTATATAGACAATACTTCAGGAAGAGAACCATGTGGAATTCTGTCTCCCACTTAACTGAGACAGTTTGAGTGTTTGAATGTATAATTGCTTATTTCTTTTCTTGCCCTAATTTTTAACCTTCAAAATGATGCAGTAGTCAGCACAAGTTCTGGAAATGTCCAGAAGCAGCAAGACTATTTCTTTTTTTAGTAACATTGCTTAAGGAAATTGCACTGGATGTCACACAACTTTCTCAGTCTTGAGTTCATTAAAAGCAAATCTCTGCTCCATTAAAATCTTCTAAGGACAATGAAGTTTGTTAACATCTTGAGAATTTCTATACTGACAATTTTAATGTTCAGTATTTAGTATATTATTAATTGAAAGAGAAACACAGTTGTGTATTCCAGGATATTTTTTTGACTTATTAAATCACCAGACATTTTACTCTGCTTTAATTCATTTCTGTTGCCAGAATACTAATCGTGTTCGGGGACATGATCAAATGTCTGCATCATCTAAGCATAGTGTACAGGAACACTCTGTGGTCTTGGCAGAGGGTGTTCCCACCTCTCCTGCCAATGCATCAGTTATGACAGAGCAAATGAGATTTCTATGAAGTTCCAACTTGGCTAAAGAAGTAAAAAACTTTTACTGTCTGTTATTCTGAGAAAATAATGAAACAGAAAGAAAATTTGAAGTGATTATAATTTGAGCAAAATAAAACAGCTATTGGATATTATCTCTGGCATCATTTATCAAGTTCTGAATTAATATTTGTGATGATCTTGTACATGTAAAAGTGTCCATTTTCCCCACTGAATAGATGAAGCATAGTAATCTTTTCTTCATTTCTTTGACACAGCATTAAAAATAATCATAAAATCACCCCACCACATACAAGTCATCTTTAAATGCTCATTTCCTCTTGTCCTGTCCTTCACATTCTTGTCATAAGTCTGTTTCCTATACTCTCATCAAAAATGCTACTGTTTTTAAATGAGTTTTTAACAGTCACCTATATCAGCAATTAGTTTTAAATCATCCTAAAGCATTTGTCCCCCTACTTTCATCTTCTATCACTTCTTTGAGCTGCATTGGTCACATCTTACTCTTACCTTAATTTTTCTGACCAAATTATTCCTTCTCTATTTATCAGGGCTCTGTTCAGGTGTATGTCCTTTCTCCAACAATCTGGTCACTGTTTTTCTTTTAATTTTTTTTGGAAAGTCATGTTAACATTCATTTATTATACGTTTTCAATTTTTTTCTTATTCTCTAGAATAAGCTCAATAAAAGTAAGGGTACCTGGGATGGAGTTGAGAAAGAAGAAAATGAATGGGAAATCTGCATTTATTGCTCACATATATAAGAACACAAAGCAGAATGTCACAACCACTTGCAATTATTAATCTCATAGAAGTTCTGCTGTTCTTCAAACACAGTCCAAAGGTATTAGCATAATAAGGTGTTTGATGATTAATAATATGTGATGTTTCCCTGTGGTTATTTTTGGTTCTTATTATTATCATACAACATTGCATTTTGCTGAAAAACATATTATTTCTGCTGCTAAGAGCATTTTGCTACTCAGTAAATTATTTCTTTAGGAACTCTTTATACTCATTGCCAGATAAAGAGAGAAAAGGAGTGTATATGTATTGCCTGTATACATTATCTGAAATATTTCAGCTTAAAACATTTTCTTATTATAGAATATCAAAATTGAATTTTATGCTGTCTAATGAACTAAAATTCATGAGAACCTTTGGGTATATATGAATTATAAAAGAAGAACTTGCAAATTTATTTTTCTTTGGGAATTGTTATTTTTATTACCAACCAATCTTCACTAGATTAAATTTCTTTTTATATTACCCTAAAATTATAAACCTTATTATAGTCTGCCTATAAGGTAGTGAAGTCTTTCTTCCACACATATGTGTGTCCTAACACCTCAGAATATATTATCATTAGTGTGCAAATCTGTAGTCTTCGTTCTCTTAAGAACTGAGCCTCCCCATCCCTAAGGCCAGAATCGAAGGAGGAAAAAAGTGTCTACATAGAATGTTTCCCAAATAATGTTACTTCTCTTTGGGAAGATTAAACTTTTGTTGTTGTTGTTCTTTGCTTTTCTTTGTGAAATATCTAGGATCCAGTCCAAGTTGTTGTAACATGAATTCAGCAAGCACAACCACCAGAGATCTGTAGCCCCAGCTCTTCTTCTTTTACTTTAAGACTGGAGAGAAATTCCTCACGTGGCCTTGAGTTTATGGACAGGACTTGAGCTTGAGATTCTCCTGCTTCAGTCCCTACAGCAGCTGACACCACAAGGCCCAAATTACAGGAGGCAATTCTTTTGTTTTTGTTGTTCTTGTTTCTATTTATTTATTTGTTTGTTTGTTTGTGTTTAAAGGTAGGGTCTTATGTAGCCCATGATGGCACTCACTATGTAGTGGAGACTGACTGCATCTGATCTCCCAGGTGTTAGGATTGTAGGTTTGTGCCTCCACTCAAAGCCTTTCCCAAGTACATTGCTTTCTTTATGCCTTCTAGATTTAAAGATGTTTACCAAACTAAACTTTCAGTTACCCATAGCCAAGTTGAGATCTATTTTAATTTAATGTAAAATTCTATCAATAATACCATTTTCTTAATAGATTTATTATAAAAACAAATTGTTGTCTAAATCCTTTCTCAAACTTGTGTCACTGAATTTTAAAACTTAAAAAAAGAAAAAAATTCAAAAATTGGATTGAATATTTAGCATTTTTTATATTAACTCTTACCTAAATAAACAGTTGTTTTAATAGAAAAAAAACTAGTTTCTTTCACAGTTGCTTTGATGTTTGTCATAAAAAACACATTAGAAATTGTTCTTGAGTATGTAGAAAGTTAGACCCCTCTATTCTACTGTTGGAGTTGTAAAATGATGCTACCTCTATGAAAGTAGTGGGTGGATCCTCAAATGATTGAGCACATGCCTGACATTGAATCTAACAATTATATATTCTCAAAGACACATATACAGTATGTAAGACAAAGGAAATAAATTCATTTAAATTTTTCTGTATAATTGTGAATTATAGCATTGTATATAATAGCCAATATTGAGGAGAAAATTATCTATCAATTGATAGTGAATAAATAAAATATAATGTTCCTATACAATAATAATTTTTCAACAGTAAAAAGGAACTCTCTCTCTCTCTCTCTCTCTCTCTCTCTCTCTCTC
>CABHPR010143967.1:2393-29244 GCA_902168415.1 Peromyscus melanophrys | reverse complement strand
CCTTCCTTCCTTCCTTCCTTCCTTCCTTCCTTCCTTCCTTCCTTCCTTCCTTCCTTCCTTCTTTCATTCCTTCCTTCCTCCCTCCCCTTCCTTCCCTTCCCCCTCCATCTCTTCCCTCCTGCCTCCCATTCTTCATTCTTTTTCACCTCCCTCTTCCCTTTCTTTTTCAGAGGATCGAGGTTTTCCAAACAGTGATTTTGTTTTGAAACTTGCAGAAAGTAATATGATCCTTTCTGAAATACTTGTTTTGGATCTCAAAATGTAACCTGATGCTCCCGATCAACACTTTCTCTTCCTAGAACTCACGGGCTATATCACGGAGCCTCATTAAGTTATCTAGTCAGCCTGCCTGTTTCCAGTTTGAATCAAATCTAACACAGTTCCCTGTGAGATTACCCACGGAGTTTTTATTGTAGCCCACCTTGGTTGACTTGCAATGTGCATTCCTAACATGTGTGCAAATGTAAATGATGTCATTGGTTAGGATACTGAGTTGAGCACTCTGATTTAACACCTGGCCTAAAATAATCCACTTTTTCATTCAGAGCAACCAGGCAACAGAGTTACTTTAAGACCTCAAACTGTTGCTAAATACAACAAAGTCTCCATTCATCATCATCAGATCATTTTAAGCTCTGTGACAACTTTTTACCACCTGCCGTATCTGTCACAGGTCAAAAGAGGACCCTCAGACAGAACAGTAACACTGAATGAAAGTTACATAAAGTCTTCATTAGAAAAGTTAATTTTGGCCCCCCAAACATCATTTTTTATGGATCCCTATAAAACCATGTGTGCTAGTTACTTTTCTATTACTGTGGTAAAATGCCATGACCAAGACAATGTACAAAAGAAAGCATTTAATTAGGCTAATAGTTCCCAAGAGTCAGAGCCCATGACAGTGGAGTGAAGGTGTGGTAACAGGACCATCTAGGAGCTCACATCTCAGACAGTGAGCAGAAGACAGAGAAGACACAGGGAATGTCTCTGTCTTCTGAAACTTCAAAGCCCATCCCCAGTGACACACCTCCTCCAACAAGGCTACACCTCCTAATCTTTCCAACCAGTTCCACCAACTGGGGACCAAGAATTCAAATAGCTGAGCCTATGGGGCCACTCTCATTCAAACCACCACGCCATAATTCCTGGTAGTTGGATTTTCAAGCCTCACAGTGAATTTCTTGGTTATGCTAGTTCTTAAAAGTTCAGGACATGTGACTTTGGGTGTTGTACCTGAAACTGGTCATAAGTAGACTCCAGAAGATGGAGGGAAAAAAAGACTAGCCAGCTCAGAAAGTGAAGGCTCACTCTGGACTTTGTTTTGTCACACACACACACACACACACACACACACACACACACTAGTCTTAGAGCTGAAAAAGCCAGTCAGTTAAAAATATCTATGGGTGTAGTGAGGTAATGCCCCAACAAAAGCCTGTTTTCTTAAGTCAAAGGACTAGGAAACAGAAAAAAAAGTAAATACTGTTTTCAACCAAACTCTATAGAAGAAATTTCAGCTTTGCCCCATCGTCGCAACAAAGACCTAGGCTTCCAGCCACACAGGACTCCAGAGGAAGTAAAATATGAAACCAGGACTTTCATTCCTTCCATTTATAAACAATCCCCCCTTTCCACCACGATGTCATTGAGGACGACGTGGGGATACTGGACTTCCACCCTCACCAGCAATAACCAGGGACCCCTTTCTTCTCCACTCAAGTTATCAAAGGAAGCTAAGTGATAGTCAGGACGTTTACAACTGCCCAATGATAACAAAGCTACTACAATCCAATCTCAGCAGCATCATATGGAGACCCAGAACTTTCGCTTCCACCCAGAGATAATGAGGACCACTCCATTCAGATATCAGTGGCAGCCAAGTGAGGTGCTGGGCTCCTGCCTCCACCTGTTCATTACAAGCTGATGCCCACTTCTTAGTTACTGCCGCCTTTTAAACTAACAAAAAAGAAGGTTAAACAAACCTCCTGAATCTCATATTCAGTGAAGAAACACAGTCCACGAGGAAACAGCCATAGATGCTGACACTGTGATGATGATATTTTAAAGAAGATATGAGTTTTTAAAAAGCCTCAGTGAGCAGTTATGAACACATTTGAAATAGACACAGAAAGCCTTAGCAAAGAAATAGAAGATGTAATGAAGAAAACATGTTGAAAAGATTTCATGACTTCATCAATAGAATGAGGACAGAGGAAAGCTTAGTGAACCGGAAAATGGAATAATAGATGTTGTTCACTCTGAGAAACAGGTAAAAACAAATACAAACAAACAAACAAAACACAGTCTCAGGGCCTGTGAGACTAAGACTCTTAACTTTCAAGTCCCCAGCAAAGAAAAAAAAAAAAAAGAATGAAAAGGAGCTGAAGAAATAACACCTAAAATTTTCTCAAATTTTCAGGTGAAATAACTCTACCAATTCAAAACACACACACAAATTTGAAGAGGAATACACAAATAAGTTCTTCATAATCAGACTTCTGAAGAACTAAAGACAAAAGGCTTGAAAGCAGCCAGAGTGGGGAAAAGATAGCTTGCTTTTAGAAGGAAGACAGAAGGCCAGGGGTAGCTAATGGGATGAGAGCAAAATGGCTTCCTGAAGGAACTACCTACCCAGATCTTAGGCCTGGTGAAAACTGACCTTTTGAAACAAAGGGAAAGAGAGGCATTCCCAGCTGAAGGGACCCTGGGAGGATCTGTCACCACCAGCTCTGCAGTAGAAGGATGGCTCTAAAGAGTTACCCAGACAAAAAGGAAGTAAATGAAGGGATCTTGGTGTACCGGGATGGAAAACACACACACTAGGCGAACACATGGGTGAACAAGATGTACTTTCCATAGTTTGGATTTTTGAATTATACTTATTTTTATTGTTATCAAACGATAATTGAGAACATTACCAATTGCCTGGCACGGGTTTAGATTATATAGAGAAAACATTGGAGTTATTTGCACCATAAATGAGGAACATAAAGGGACATAAAAAGAAGGTGAAGTGATAATAGACTACCACAGCCTGAGTTATTTATAATGGATAGAAATTACCTCGCAGCTCTGGAAGCTGGGAAATACAAAATCAAAAAACTGACCTCCAGCAAGGGCCTTCTTCCTATATCATAACATTGCAGAAAAGCAAGAGAGAGAGAGAGAGAGAGAGAGAGAGAGAGAGAGAGAGAGAGAGAAAGGAGAGAGAGAATAAGTGATGAGGTCACTACATGCTAATAAAATCCGCTGCTGTGATAGTGCATTAGTTCACACATAGGGGGTTCACAAGGTTCCACTTCTCAATACTGTTATAATGGCATTTAAATCCTAACCAGCTTTTGGAGAGGACCAGCATGAAAATCACACCGTCATGTTCCTCTCCATCACTTGAACTAGTGAAAAGGTGGCACAAGTAGACAGAAGCCTTCTGTGTGCACATGGCATCCTCTCCACAGACCCCGCTGGTGGAAATCACACCAAAGGTACAAATACTACAGATGACTCAAATGGAACTCTAGAAAAGAAACAGAAAAGACAGGAAAAAGGCAAATACAAAACAAAAAAGAACAATTATGAAAAGAGAGGCGTAAGAACCAGTCAATAAAATTATATTAATTATAAATGCTCCAATTAAACTAATTAAAAGACAGCGAGTAGTAAAATGGATTTAAAACTAACCTTGACCTACTATAGTCTGTCTATAAGAAGTTAGCTTAACTGCAGCTACGGAGGCTGGGGAGTTGGCTCAGCAGTTGAGAGCACTGGCTGCTCTTCCAAGGGTCCTGGGTTCAATTCCCAACAACAGCATGGTGACTCACAACCATCTATATGGGTGTGGGAAGAGGCTGGGAGGAGTAGAGGGAGGGGAAACTGCTGTGGGATGGTCTGTATGTCAAACATGTTGCTTATTGGTCAATAAAAAAAACACTGATTGGCCAGTGGTCAGGCAGGAAGAAGTATAGGCGGGACAAGGAGGAGAGAATTCTGGGAAGTGGAAGGCTGAGCCAGAGACACTGCCAGCCGCCACCATGACAAACAGCATGTGAAGATGCCGGTAAGCCACGAGCCATGTGGCAAGGTATAGATTTACAGAAATGGATTAATTTAAGATATAAGGACAGTTAGCAAGAAGCCTGCCACGGCCATACAGTTTGTAAGCAATATAAGTCTCTGTGTTTACTTGGTTGGGTCTGAGCGGCTGTGGGACTGGCGGGTGAAAGAGATTTGTCCTGACTGTGGGTCAGGCAGGAAAACTCTAGCTACAGGAAACTGTAACCAGGATGTAGTGTATGAGAAAAGAAGCTATTTTCAACAAAAAGGGGAAAAAATCCATAACTTCAGTCTCAGGGGGTCTGATACCTTCTTCAGGCCTTTGATGACCCTGCATTCATCATATGACGTGCAGATCTACATGCAAGCAAAACACCCATAGACATAAATTAAAAATAAAGGAAAATTAACATAAATAAAATATTTAAAAAATATGATTATAGGGGAAGTCTGAAAATAAAGACATTGTACAAACACCAACCAAACAGAAACAGGAGTATTGGTGTTCATTTTAAATAAAGTAGACTGTAGAGCAAAGAAAATGACCAAAGGGCCATTGCACACCAACCAAAGTGTCAATCCAAGAAGAAAAGCAGCCTGAAATATCTGTGTATCCACCAACAGAACTACAGACTCTGTCATTCAGAACAGGCAGCACTGACGGGAACTGAAATCTGCATTATAGTTGGAAATGTCTACAGCCCTGTCAACTGCTTGCAGGGAAACATTAGGAGGCTCACTGGGTATACAAGCCACACCTCAGGGCAGGCCCCATGCCCAGCAGTGGATGGTCAACACAAAGTGAATTCAATGTCATTTCTGGAGAATTTCTTTTGTCTTGTAATGTGTTGTTTGGACATTTTATTTTTACCTTACTAGTCTTTGCTTATATATTATGGTTTCCAATTTTGTGTTTTTAATGGGGTGTGTGTGTGTGTGTGTGTATGTGTGTGTGTGTGTGTGTGTGTGTGTGTGTGTGTGTGTGTTTTATTTCTCCTGTTTTTCCTTTGTTATTTTTCTATTTATTTCTTATGTTTTATTCTGGTTTTTTTTTTTGCCGGCTTCTTTTCTTTTTCTTTCTGTTTTTCTTTTTGTTTCAATTTATTTTATTTTATTTTATTTTATTTTATTTTTATTTTTCAAGACAGAGTTTCTCTGTTATAGCAGCTCTGGCTGTCCTGGAATTCCCTGGTCTTGAACTCACAGAGATCCGCCTGCCTCTGCCTCCCAAGTGCTGGGATTAGAGGCATGCGCCACTCCCCGCTCAGTGTGCCTGCTTATTTTCTAAAAGAGAGAGAAAGGCTGGGTATGGTCGTGCATGGCTTTAATCTTCTCACAGAGACAGGTGGATCTGAAGCCAGCTTGGTCTACATAGTGAGTTCGTGGACAGCCAGAGCTACATAATAGAGAGACCTTGTTTCAAAAGCGATGGGGGGCGGGGGGGGGGCATGGAGTTTTGTGAGTTAAGAGATTGGGAGAATCTGGGAAGAGATGAGGGAGAGGAAACCATGATCAGAATATTGTATGAAAAAAAGTTGATTTTAAAATATACATATTTCACCAGAAAAACAAAACAAACAAAATACCTCAGGTCCTCAGGTGCAATGATTAAATAGCCTCAGACCCTTAAGGAAAAAAAAAGGCTGAAGGAAAGCACACTGCGGATGGAACTAGAAAGAATAGATAATGACAACACTCTCGACCAACAGGCTGTGAAGGATTTAAGTCATACAGAATGTGTATCCAACCACAACGTAGCAACACCAGAAGTGGCCCTTGGACTGTGCACACACTTGCCGCCTCAGCTCAGGATCCCAAGCATCTCAGACCTCCCAACACCGTCCCTCAGCTAACCCTGACTCCCATCTCCCCCTCTCAATGGCCACAGGCCTCCAGCTATTTGGCTTGCAGTGCTCAGGAGCTTTTGACTTATTGCTAGGCTGGCTTTACAACTGGTAATGGAGAGCCAGGCAGAGCTGGGACACCGCAGTGATGGGAGGCAGTGAACGTTACACTGTGGTTGGTTTTCTTTTTCCCAGATTTTTTTTAATTGTGTGTGTGTGTGTGTGTGTGTGTGTGTGTGTGTGTGTGTGTGTGTGCGTGCGCGCGCGCGCGCGCGCGCGCGCACACACGCGCACAGGAGAGGCAGAAGAGCACAGATCTATCATTGTGGGACAGCTCCCCCCATAGCTCTATGCACAAATATGATTCAAAATGAAGCAGACATTTCTTCATACTGTGTGCATGCTCTAGGTGCTGAGCTCTGTGTTGACCATTATAAGATACAGGTTAAAAAATAAAGAAGATCTGGCTCCTATGTAGGAGGAGCTTGATTCATGGCTTGGGGAAATGGACCACACACAGATAAGGTAGCAAAAAATACATAGAGGGTATTAGTGTCTAAGCTACATCATGGGATGGGACCTGGAATCAGTTGAGTTGGCTGGAGTAAGATCTGCACTTCCCTTCTGTGTACTCTTGACTAGTCTATCATGCTCAGCATGGGACCGCTCAGTTTGAATGAAAAACACTGAAAATTGGAAAGGAGACAGAATAAACATAATATGAACTTCTCTGTGATATTCAGAGTTCAAGAAATATCATATTCCTTTTCCTTGATAAAATAAACCTGGTGTGTGTATCTCTTCTCCTCTGTGTTGAGAACCCCAGGATCAATTGTTGGGGGTTCTACATCCTCCCTTAGGGAAGAACCTTTGGGCTTTCTGGCACCAGGCCACTGTCCATCTAGAGGAGATGACCTCCCTAGAGTCTCTCTCTCTGCACTGGGTTTGGTCTCAGGGACTGTCAGGGGTTCAGAGTCACATGAGTCAGAGGAACAATGTATACGGTTCTATTACCTCAAGGTCCCTGGGCAGGTGGACCCAAGTGTGTACAGACATCTATGTGTTAGGAAACAGTGTCTCCAAGTCTTGGGGAGCCCTCTGGTCAAACTCAAGCTCATGGTACCCATTCTTTCCTTGTTAAACCTCAGCCATCTTCCCACACTCAGGCTTTCATCTTTGAAACCAAAAGCCCAAGAATGGGTTACCTCCCAGGAATCCTTTGAACCACCCTCCACACAAAACCAAACCACTACCAAACAGATAAGCCAAGGAAATAAGGCACACAGGGTAGTGTATGCCTATAATCCCAGCACCTGGGAGACAAGATTCAGAGTCCTAAGTTCAAGGTCAGCGTGGGGACCCAGTGTCTCAAACAAAACAAAACACCATCCCCACCAAAAGCAACCAACCAACAAACAACAACACTCATAAAACAAGATTTTTAGGCTTTTGAGCAGCAGTTCAGCTGAGATCCATTTGGATGAGGACTCAGAGGTTTCCAGTCTGAGGAAACAGGATCAGCTGAGGAACTGGCGAGGTGAGGAAGCTGTAGCTTGTTCTGCTTCTCTGACCTTCCAGCATTCACCCCAATAACTGGCACTGGTTTTGTTTTTCTTAATAAGAACTTTTAAGATTTCGTGTTACAGACATGTTGTCAAACTACCCTCTAAATATCTATGTCCATAAACTGATTAGAGCTGTCCAAAAAAAAAAAAAAAAAACAAGACTTTTAACCTCTTCTCAGGACACGTGTGTGCACATGGACAAACACACACACACACGCACAAACACACACATTATGTAATAATCAAGTCAAGTCTTTTGGAAATTAAAGGCTGCTCCCACCTCCCAATAGAAGGCTTTTATCTAAAGGCAGACACTAACAGCATGAACTGCTTCAACCCATGCCGTGGCTCTACCGTTCATTAATGACTCATCTTCAGCAAATGACTTGCTTTTTGTTTGTTTGTTTGTTTCCTGGTGTGCAAATTGGAGATAAAGACCAAATCATGGGCTATTGAGTTAATGTTGGTGAAATATGTTAATTGCAGGATGCTAAGCCTAGTTGAACACACAGCACAATTTTGTTGTTGTTTTTGTTTTTGTTTTTCGAGACAGGGTTTCTCTGTGTAGCTTTGCACCTTTCCTGGATCTCGCTTTGTAGACCAGGCTGGCCTTGAACTCACAAAGATCCGCCTGCCTCTGCCTCCCGAGTGCTGGGATTAAAGGCGTGCGCCACCACCGCCCGGCAACAGCACAATTTTAATATGCGTCCATAGACCTTCTAGAAACATCAGGAGGCTCACCGCTCTGAGGGTAGCAGTGTCTTCTCCTGAAGCCCAGGGAAGATGGAGGGCATGCTGCTGAACATGAGCAAGGTATTCCACAAGGAAGCCCGTCTGTTATGGGCTAAATCGTGTCGCCCTTTGACCCCGAGTTCACTGGTGAGATTCTAACCTCCAATACTTCCCATCAGCCCGTTAGAGGGTGGTGAGTTGAAGCGAGGTCATTATGTCGGCCCTAACCTGGTCTAAACAGTGTCCTTGTAAGAAGATAGGAAGGTCACAGAGAAACCCCAGGGGAGCGTATGCGCAGGGCATGGTAATGTCAGCCACCCGCAAGCTGAGGAGAGAGGCTTAGAACTGATCCTTCCCTCATGGCCTCCAGAAGAGACCAGCCTTGTCACCAAGACCTCAGGCTCTTAGCCTCAGAACTGTGAAGCCACTCAGCTTATTTATCAGGACAAACCAGAGCGTCATCCGGAGGTATACACTGTTAATGCTGCCCATCCCTGACCTCACTCATGAGGAGGATCCCTACTGCCAACAGGAATTAAGATTTGCACAACATTAAACACACTCCCATTCTCAACTACGAATGCCACCCCTGCGTGCACACACACAGTCACAAGTTTGAAATGTTTAAAAACACCACAACAGCAGAGCTGGGGGTGGAGAATTCCAGAAGGTGCTGAGAAGGGCAAAAATGAATTGTTACCGAAATGGAAGTCACCATCTTTGGACACGGGCTACGTGGAGGTGGGCTCTGTCCTCCATCTGTCTTGACTTTTTAATGTCAGCACTACAAAGCCAGTGAGTGTCAACAGAACGCTTCTGAGTGAGTCACACTTATTTCCTAGTTAAAAGACAATGGTCAAATCAAAATAGCATTTGTCGGTCTGGGGGCTGATTTGATGGTAGGGTAAATGCATAGCATGCGCTAGGGTATCTTGGTCCAATCCGCTTGGAGCATGTAAATACGGTTGATGTCCCTAAAACACAAGGCACCTAGTGGACTTGAGAAGGACTTAAACTTTTGCATCCCTGACATTGTTCCCCCAGAGCTTAGTTCAGAACCTCCTGGGGTTTAGCGGAGGCCAGTGATTTGAGAGTGAAGTCTGCTGGGATGGGATAGGCAAAAGGCATAAAACTCCATGCAGGAGTGAGGTTAAAGGGTCTAACAAATCTGGGGACAAATTTGAATTCTGCCCCTATGTGCCATTAGATGATTTGCTTAACTTCCTGGAACTTTGATTTCTTGCACACACACACACACACACACACACACACACACACACACACACACAAGATAAGAATGCCTGCCTGCCTTGAGTGATTTTCTGAGGACTTAGCTCTGCACTTGGGGGGTAGTCAACACTGAGTAAGCAACGGCTGCTGAAATCACAGCACCCTACTGCCATCACTGGGAAGGAACAGCAAGTCTTGTCCACTAGACTTTTCCTGGGACTTGAGCCACATAGAAAATACTGGAGTAACAGCTGTTGTAGAAAGTTATTTTAAGATGTGTTACATTTGTTTATGCTGTGGCACATTTGTTTAATGATGCAAAGATGTGTTGCATTCTTTTATGTTGCATTTGTTTAACTCTGTGAAGCTGTGTTACTATGCCTGTCTAAAACTCCTGATGGCCTAATAAAGAGCTGAATGGCCAATAGCAAAGCAGGAGGAAGGAGAGGTGGGGCTGGCAGGCAGAGAGAATAAATAGAAGGAGAAATCTGGGCAGGAAAGAAGAAAGAGCAAGAGAACAAGGAGAGGAGGATGCTAGGGGCCAACCACCCAGTCACCCAGCCACCCAGCCACCCAGCCACCCAGCCACCCAGCCAGCCACAGAGTAAGAGTGAAAGTAAGATATACAGAAGTAAGAAAAGAAAAAAGCCTAGAGGCAAGAGGTAAATGGGGTAATTTAAAGTTAAGAAAAGCTGGGTAGAAACAAGCCAAGCTAAGGCTAGCCTTTTATAAGTAATAATAAGACTCCATGTGTGATTTATTTGGGAGCTGGGTGGTGGGCCCCCAAAAGAGTAAAAGAGTAAAAACAACCAACAACAAATGTCCACTGGTGGTGATCTCATTCCCATAGTTGGAAAAGGACAGCTGGAGCAATCATAGCTCCCAAGCGAGTTGAGACAAGGTGATGCAGTGGCCTGGGGGTGAAGCCTAGGAAGATAATGAGTGCTCATCCCAGAGCAGGGATGTGAGGGGTAGAAGGTGTGGTCCTATGTCTCTAAGGGACCCTGTGTCTCTCCTACTGCTCCAGGACCGCTGTCACCCTAGTCATGTGGCTTCTGGAGAATGACATTTGCAGATGACCAGGACAGAGTTCATCTGTCCTGAATAGACACTCACAAGGAAAATTTTCTCTGGTTTCAGTCTTCTCTCATAGAGCAGTGTCATAGGTCCAGGAACTCAGGGTTCTAGATCAACTGTGAGGGACCCTTTGATTGACAGGGGTTAGAAAGGACAGGCACTTTACAGAGTAAAAAGAGGGATTAGGCTCTGTGAACCATTCTTTTGAGGTGGGATTTTTAACAGTGGGGAGACATTCTGAGATCCAGCTATTTGGAGGTCCTTTGTCGGCTGCAAAGAGTAGTCTGTAGACCATTCAAAAGGGGCCTGCTCCACATGGGATAGAGATATGTCTGGCTGGCTTTTTCTTGGAATAAGCAAAGCTTGAAGAGGTACCATTTGTTTTCAGTCAAACTGACATCATATTCCCCCTAGGGGGGCAAGGGCAGAGGGGCTGTGGTGGGGCGATTTCCCAGCACAACTCCAGAGCAGAAGGTCTAGTCAGCTAGCTGGAAAGCCTGGGTTCTAGGCCCATCTGGTCACTAACAGGGTAAGTCCTCTCCCCAGATCTGTGTATTTTCTGTCTGTGGAAGGGGTGGGACCACCCAAGAACATTGAATTGCTGACCCCTGGGCCACATCCAACCTGTAATCGTGTTTTTCTTGGGCCTACATGTAATTTTTAAGAGAATCGTTGCCTGCTTTGGAAAGGGTATGCATGCTCCACCCTGACGCCTGCCACCTGGGATTGTGTTATACCAGCCCCATCCTGCCTTAGGAAACTGCTCTATCCCTACAAACATCTGCAGCCACCGGACTGGGGCACCTTAGAGGCGTCCGGTCACCGGCTTTCCTGGTTCTCTGGTTTTCAATGGCTCCTTCTAATGTCCAGGGCTGCCACACTGCCACACATACAACACCCTCCATAAATATTTGACAATCTGGCCTTTTGAGTCAATTATTCTTTTCAGAAAACCAGGGAGATAAAGGACATAATTAACTACCTGGGAGAAAATGAAGAGAACAACAGCTATAAATAGTAGAGTGGCAGGTTGAAAAGCTGAGCCCCACTTGACCTTCCCTGGGCTGACCCCTGCCTGGTAGCCAGGGCTGAGTGAAGTCAGCTCAGCTCACATTATACAGAGCTGCAGACCTGACACAGTCAAGCAATACAAAGCCTCAGTGTGGCTCTGCAGACCAGGGGCCAGACAGGTGTGGGATGGGGATGGCATGCCTATATTCACACCTTCGTGCAGCCGAAGCGATGCCTTGCCTTTGCATACTCTTTCCAAAAGCACCTGTGCCGGAAGTAGATGCTCCCAGACTCTTCTTAGGGATCTGCGGACTGCTGTGTCCTTCCAACCTTCCATCCTGTCCTCAATTCGCGGACCAGATAAATGGAGTTTAAGTGACTTCAAAGTGAACACTGAGCAGAGCCATCCTCAACTCATTCCTGAGTGGGTCCTTTTCTCCTTATGTGACGAGAGCACCCCAGACAGAAGACACACATCTGGAGAGATGGGTTTTGTTGGTTACTTTTTTTTTTTTTTTTTTTTTTTTAACCTCAAACCTTTGCAGTATTGGGATAATTATAGCTTCGTAGGGTTGAGTACTTGAAGCTGTCAGGAATTTGAATCCTCTTCAGAATCAGTGATCAACGCTTTGCAATGGCAACCTCTCCATCCACCTCCAGTTCTAAATAAAACACGCCACATCCTGAGCTCACAGGACCTCCTTCAGAGCACCCCACCCTGGGCACACTTTATCGTTCCCAGAATGCTCCAGTGATGGCTCTTTTCTCATTCTCCTGGACTCCTCCCCCACTCCATGCCATGCTCTGCTTGGAGAAGCGTCTATCTTACCTGAAAGAACATGAACCAGGGTGGAGGCTCAGGTTTGTCTCACAGTGTGAGAAAGGTTTGCAATCAAGATATTCAGCTAGTAATGTGGGGACCAGAATGTGTGGTCCCCAAGGCTCAAGGGTAGATGGTAAACTGAGGCAGGGAAGACAGTGCAGGCAGAGACTTGCCCATCTGCATCCTGGCATCCAGATCACTGCTGGGAACACAATGAGGTGGAGATTCTGCAAATGTTAGCTGAGTCGATTCCTGAATGAAAGAGATCTTTTCCAAAGAAGGTCTGAGACCCATCCTATCATGTGATCTTCAAAAAGAACCCACCAAGCAAAAAGCAAATTGCATAACAATATGGAAGGGAAATGAGAAATAATATGCATCCTATGGTATATTTCTGCTTTAATTTTTTTTAGTTTTATTTTAAATTATGTGTATGGGTGGAGTGTATGTTTAGGTGTCCAGAGAGGCCGGAAGAGGGCAACTGGATCCCCCAGAGCTGGAGTTACAGTCAGCTCTGAGCTGTCCTGTAGGTGCTGGGAATTGACAGTCAGTGCTCTTAACTGCTAAGTCGTCTCTCCAGGCCCTTGTTCTAAGTTTTTTTGTTTTGTTTTTGTTTTTTTGAGACAAGGTTTCTCTGTGTAAAAGCCCTGGCTGTCCTAGAACTCACTCTGTAGACCAGGGTGGCCTCTAACTCACAAAGATCTTCCTGCCTCTGCTTCCCAAGTGCTGTGATTAATCCTCACCACCACCACCTGGCTTATTCTAATTTTTAATGTCTATACATTTAGAAGGTCAGAGACAAAAGCTATCAAAAAGTTGTACCTTGCACAGCCAGGAGTCACCTCCCAAGCCACTGACTTTGGGGTAAGCAGAATATCTCATTTTGCATAATGTGTACTCTTGAATCATTCAACATAGGGAAGCAGGTCTCTATTACTTTTCAGTTAACAGATAAGGAGATGTTTTAGACCTCACTTGGAATACATCAGCTCTCTGATATGTGATTCTACAGAAAGGGATTGTTTAGTTCATCGTCACTCAAAGTCATGACAGTTTCCTAACTTAAGATTTAAAAGAATTCTAAGTGTGTGTGTGTGAGAGTGCATGCACATGAGTGTGAGTACCCTCAGAGGGCAGAGCATTGGATCCTCTGGATTATGGGCAGTTGTGAGCCACCTAATGTGGGTGCAGGGAACTGAACCATCCTCTGTAAGAATAGTACTCCATCTTACCCACTGAGTCTTCTCTTCAGGCCCAGTGATTTCCTAACATCTAAAACAAATGACCTCTATCCACCAATGCCAGCAATGAGGGCTTAAAAAAAAATGCTACTAAATATGTTAAGAAAGTGGTATGCGCTACATTTAGACTCAATGTTTATTTACTAAACAAACACTAATTGAGGCCCATGACTGTCTTACAGGCTTTTAAGCAAAACAGAAATTGTAGAAAGAAGTCAGAGTGGGCTTTTTACAGCGGCCTCTCAGGCTGAGGAATGTCCTAACCAGAGTTGGCTGGACTCTAAATTCTTCATCTTGGTAGTTTTTTCCTACCTATGTCATTTAACAAGATGTGGTCATGTGATGTTTTTCTGTAAATTCATCATAACTATAAATGTGGGTGCATAATAATACAGAGACCCAGTGTAAACAAAGCTCCCAATAAGGACGATAGCTACTCCGGAGACTTTCTCTTTTTTTTTTAATTGCAGTTTGAAGCCATTAAAATATTTGCTCATGATTTATTTTTCCTGAAGATAGATGTAGGAACTGGCCTATTTTTTCACATTACAGTGGAGTTTAGTTTTGAAAATATTCTCCTTGACCTTGTGGTGAAATGCGCATTATGATACTTCCTCCTACTGACATGCGCAAACCCGCTATTCATCAATGGGTGTTTTCCAGCACGCTTCTTATTCTTTCTAGAGTATAAACACAGCAAAGCCCTTTGCCATCAAGGGAGTGGTGCAATTCCAGTGTGCACTTGGAAATTAAGAACAGGGCCATCTTATTTCCCATAAACTTCTTTCTTGTTGGCTCTCTTTCCCTCCCCCACACCAAACCCATAACTGTATCGGACCCAGTGCTAAATCAAGGGAAATGAGACGTGACCTATTAAAAAGGAAATGAATAATTGGAGAGAGGGGGAAACTGCATTGGTGGCTGGAAGCATGGACATCATGGTTTAACTCTGCAGGTTTATCCTGCCACTATACCCAGTGAATTGCTTCTGGGTGGCACGTCTTCCATCATCAAAATTACCTCATGACATTAGCAAAATGAGTCAAATTGTGTTTAGATTCTATCAACTTTATATTTTTTTTTCAAGATTCTTTTCATGGGTCCTTTTTAATGAATGGATGTATACATAGCAGCCCCCTTGGAATGGCTGTTAAATCCCCTAGAACTTGAGCTAAACCTGGACTTAAATGATTTGTGTAAGTGGGCTCATGGGTCAATGTTTCACCGGTAAAATTATTAGCAGAATTCCTTGTGCCTTGTAAGTTCCAGCAGAACCGACCTTGTCCCTCCTGGTGAGCCATACAGGAGCAATGAAGAAGGAGGGTGGGAGAGCCCAGACCTTACAGATGGACCACGCTGCCAGAGTTCAAGTCTGAAAACAGCCTGCAGATGGGGAGTGTCAGCGTCCACACATCATGATAATAAGTATCATCATTATAATCAAGGTGTAGGCGGCCTGGCTGTACCTCTTCATGCTCACACAACGTTTGCCTTAGAAATAAGTCTCATAGCTATTAAGCTCTGTGTTCTAGACCTGAGCTATTCAGATTTACTCCTTTGATCTTATGACGGTGAACAACTATGTATCAGCTTCTTAGGAAATTCTTAATGGTCTGCACTGGAAAGAACAAGAATGCCCAGGAACTGAAGAGTGGGTGAGGAAATTATAGTCCGTTCACAGAACAAGGATGTTAATATTCATCAGTGATATCAATTATCGATCGATAATTCTAGTCAGCAATAGAAAATAATTGACACCTCACCATGGAGGAATCTCAAAAACAGCATGCTGATTTTTTTTTAATTCACAAAAAGAGAACATAGTACATGGTTTCATTTAGATGAAATTCTAGAAACAGCAAAAACTACTCCATAACAGCAAGAGAAGCTCAGGAGCTGGAATGGAGATCAACCAGCTAAAGGGCACCAGGAAGTGTGTGGGTGATAGAATGTTCTGGGTTATGATTGCAAGGGATGGCATGAGGATGCAAATGATTGTAGAAATTCAATTGTGTCCTTAAATAGGTTGTATTGTGCACATTCTTATATGAATGTGTCGGTTTGAATGAAAAATGGCTCCCAAAGGCCAACAAGGCGTGGCACTATTAGGAGGTGTGGCCTTATCAGAGGAAGTGTGTCACTTAAGGTGGGTTTGAGGTTTCAGAAACTCACTCTTCCTTCCTGCTGCCTGCCGATCTGGATATGGAACTCTCAGCCACCTCTCTAGCACCATGTCTGCCTGCATGCTGCCGTGCTTCCTGCCATGATGACAATGGACTATATCTCTGAACTGTAAGCCGGGCCCAGTTAAACGCTTTCCTTTATGAGAGTTGACGTAGTCATGGTGTCCCTTCACAGCAATAGGACGCTGACTAAAACAAAGAATAAGTGTTCATTTTAATACAACAGCTAAAAAGTGTCAGCGGCAAGTGCACAGCCCTCGAGTCCCTTCCTGGATGACCGGAAGTGAGGGGTCTGAAATGATGTAGCCTGGCCTTTGTCCCCTTTCCAGCTACCGCGGAAGATGTACTGAAGAAGGAAAAGAATGTATTTTGCTTTCTTTTCTTTATGTACTTCTCATAAGTAGTATTAATTTTGCACTAAGTTAATAAATAATAAAGTCCAGGGAAGGACACTAGTACCTGAGAGAAGTCACCCTGGCCCCAAGGGGATGTGCTCACTCATATAGTGTGAGCTTGCTTACACATGAGGTGTTTCTGTATAAAGGCATATCATACTGCATGCCTTCACCAGGGTGAGTTTACAAGACTCCCTAGGGCTGAGGCTACTGGCTCAGAATCTGGGTTGGGTAAATTTATGGGACCTCAGCTTCCCTGAGCAGAAAATAACAGGGTTTCAAGCACCTAGCCATGGGGCTAGCTGAAGACAGGTTACACCAGCTGTGGTGGTTTGAAAGAAAATGGCCCCCATAGGGAGTGGCACTATTAGGAGGTGTGGCCTTCTTGGAGTAGGTGTGGTCTCATTGGAGGAAGTGTGTCACTGTGGAGGTGGGCTTTGGGGTCTTATATATGCTCAAGCCACGCCCAGTGAGACAGACCATTTCCTGTTGCCTGCAAGATGTAGGACTCTCAGCTACTTCTCCAGTACCAAGTCTGCCTGTATCCCACCATGTCCCAGCATGATGATAATGGACTGAACCTCTGAACTGTAAGCCAGCCCATTAAATGTTTTCCTTTATAAGAGTTGCCATGGTCATGGTGTCTCTTCATAGCAATAGAAACCCTAACTAAGACACCAACCTTGAATAACTTCCCAGAGTGTTAAAGGTAGAATTAGAACCTTCTGGAAGTTCCTAAAGACTTTCACTGATATCAGACCTCTTCTTCCTATAGTTTTTAGTATTTAATTACCAACCAACCAACAACAAAACAATTTGGCCCTCCTCCCCTGGGTTAAAAGGCAGCAAATTTGTATTGTCACTAAGATTCGGAGTAAATCAGAGACAGGGCTGTCTGTGGTGGCCAGACTTCATGGTGACTGAGGCATAGAGATGAGGAGCAAATAAAGATATGTTAACCTCGGAATGGAAACCAGGATATGTCCTATGTTGGAAAAGAGGTTTTGCTTTTATTTCTGCAGGGGAAGAGAAGCTATGGATACTAACAAAATTAATAAAAATTTGATTTGAACTGGAGAAAACCCTTGATGAGGAGAAATAATAGCTTGCCCACCAATATGACATCCCTACAAGTTACTTAAAAAAAAGTTAACAAACAAGGGTTGGGACAGGGTTCTGTTTTCTGTCTTTACAGGGTAATAGAAATACCCATCTTTCAGAAATCATAAGGCCTTGGATACCCAGATGTCTACAGCAGAAGAAGAACATATTGGTACCAATCTACACAGGGTAATATCTCACTGCATAGTATCTATGTCTCTTTTAACTCTAGAAAAGTTATGGTTTCAATTCAATTATAACTCAAACTCGCTTTGGAATTGGAATATGGCTCTCTCCTTCTCTAAACCCAAACGTGTTGCTAAAAGAAAAACTTAAGAGATTCTGTCTCGTATCAGAAGAGCCATCTGATATGGGACAGAAGAAAACCAATAATTTAGGGACCATTGTCATCGAGATTCTATTTCTTTCCATGCTGGACCTTGCTTTCGGAGAATCCTTTCTCTATTCAGAATAAATCCAAACTTTCCATTTTGATATTAAAAAGTTCAAATTTTCTACAATAAAAAATAAGTCTTTCCAACAACAATCTCTGAAGTCTCCAGAAAGAAAATGGGGCCCCACAACAATGACTCTACCCAGTCGAAAATGATGCCATGATATCCATGTATATTACTCAATGACCAACTTTGAACTGAAAACTCTCCAGGACAGTTCCAAGATGAGATGGCCCATTATACTACACTTCTAGCCAGAATCTCAGACAACCTTACCCATTACTCTGAGACTGGCTGCAGAATCTATGGAGAGCCCTATTGAGACCTAACTGAGCTTTCTTACAGCATGCCACAGAGAAACCCCCTAAACAGCAGGAAATAATTCTAAGAAGACAACGCACCCTCTTTCGAAAGTTTCATGTTTCTCAGGGTTATGGATGCTGGTTATAGGGTTGGGGATGGAACAAAGATTAGACTCATTATTCTCCTTAAGAAAAAAAGGGAATGGATAAGTATAGGATATTAAGGTAGATTATTGTATATACTAGTAAACTAATTTAGTAAAATATCAGCCTTAGATAATTTGCACAGTTATGGACTCTTGTATGTTGATATGAATACAAACTATTTTTATATTCCTATTTAAGATAATTTATATATTGAGAAAAATACAAAACTATATTTGTTGTACATATATTTCTATTCCTATTTGAAATATCTAGTATATTGATACAAATGTAAAATCATATTTGTCATACTGTATGTGTCTTCCCCCTCTGTTTAAGATATTTTGTATATTGATACATGTTTAGGATTGTTGTCATATTGCATATTGCACTATACATTTCTGCCTCTGTTTAAGGTGTTTTGTGTATTGTCACAATTTGTGGTCATTATCCTTTTACCGTACATTTGTTTACAGACTGTTTACCTCGTTTATATGAAGCCTTAGTCTTTGGGTTATTTAGGTAGATAAGACTTACAAATTTATAGTCACCCATGCTTTTCATATCTGCAGTTATGTCAGCTAGGTTGTCCAGATTTACAGATACATAGGTCAGATGGACAGGTAATCTTCAGACACTTCATAGACCTAGAGAATATGGCATTTAAATAACTTAGAAATCTGTTGACGTGAGACACAGATGTTGTAGATGTAACCAACCGTCTTATCAAATAAGAAACACAGAACCAATGCAAAGAAGAAAGCCAAGAGGTCAGAGCTAAGAGCAAAAACCTTACCCTTCCTCCTGTGGTGGTCCTACCTCTCTGAAAGAGAGCTACTTCCTGTGTTAAAGTCTTTATATAGACTTTCTGTTCTGCCTTCTCATTGGTTGTAAACCTAACCACATGACCGCCTCGTCACTGCCTGTCTGTACAGACCTCCAGGTTTTCTATGGTTGGTGTTGAGATTAAAGGCATGTGTATCCAATGCTGGCTGTATCCCTGAACACACAGAGACTTACCTAGCTCTGTCTACCAAGTGCTGTGATCACAAGCATACGCCACCACCGCCCTGCTTTCCTATGGCTTGCTAATAGCTCTGACCCCCGGGCAACTTTATTTATTAACATACAAATAACATTTTAGTACAAATAAAATATTACCATACCTGGCAGTACCAATCTGATCCCGAGAGAATGTTGGGCTTCTAAGACACTCCATTTGGAAGTTTGTCTTCTTCCTGGTGCATAATGGCCTGCTGAGCAAAGAATTGCCCTTACCTTGACTGCTGACAGTATGAATGCTGTCCTTTCTGGACAAGTGGGACACAAGGAAAAGTGACTACTGAACTCTGCCAAGACAGGGTAAGATGGTCATTCAAAATTCCTGCTTCTGAAAATGGTCTGTCAGATATTCTAGGCCTATAGCCAAATTGGATGCCCTAACAGTGCTGAGAAACTTTAGGTGACTATCCAGGCTGCCAGCTGTCTCTATCTATTCTCAAAAGATTTTCGAAAATTGCTTGTGTGCATTTTCCCATTTTCTCAGGTACTATTATATTCCTTCTCAGGTCTTTGATGGGGTTGAAGACTAATAATTACAGTTACAATCTTCTTGTATCTTAGCTAGAACATATTAAGTACTAGATTCAGATTCTTCAGGATAGGACAGCTTTTAGAATAATCTCTGTAACATGCCATTTACCTATGTTCTGGACATCTCTGGATTTTAGTATGTGTCTCTTGTTTGATGTTGTTCTTGTTGGTTGTAGTTCCACTTTGCTTAGATCATTACCCGTTGTTTCTCCTGGATGATACTTAATAATCATTCCTATTGTATATAGTTTTGTGTTCTGTTAGAACTTTCTTATTTAGACAAAAGGGGGAGATGTAGTGGGAGCTGTTTGAGCCACGCCCTGAGGCACCGCCCCTAATGAGGTAACTGTTACACCTGCCTATGACCTTGAGGTACATGCCCCTGGGACGTGGCCACTAGGGGACCTTAAGACCTGGGATGCATGTATGTGGCTTTCACTCTGCTACTTCATGGTTTTGGATCCTGGGATGGACCAGGGCAGAGCTCTCCAGAGAACAGCGTTGGACCATACCTCACCCTTCCAGGATCCTGCAACAAATTCCTTTATTCTGTCTTATGAGTTAACCCCCAAATAAATTCCTTTGATCATTAAGCAGACTCTGTGGATTGCTAGCGATATAATCCCAATAGACAACCCCCACACAAACAGCTCTCCTTCCAGATGTTTCTGTGAAAACCTTGGGGGTCAGTAGGGAGAAAGGGTACCCAGTTAAAGTTACATAAACCCAACAGAAAACCGTCATTTTAAGATTAGCTTGCCGTGTATCATGCTTCTCCAAATGGCCAGAAGCAAGTTCCACTGGGCTCTGTCTGACAGGCTGGTTTAGGGAAGCCTTTGAACACCAATGCTTGTGGTCCTGTAGGGCCTGGGACTAACTGACCCATCTGTGTACTGTCCACTGTGGAAAGAGAAACTTCCCCGGTGGCATGGGAAAGAAAACACCGAGCAAATCCCAAAAGGGTAACTTTAAACCAAAGCCCAACCAAGAAAGAGAGTGGGAGAGAGACTGCCAGCTGAGGCAGGGTAGAAATAAAAGTCTCATTGTCCTGATGGGGGATTGCAGCTCCCAGGCTCCCAACCACGCTAGCATGCTTGCCCTGTGGCTTGTGCGGCACGTAGAGGCATCTGCCCCAGAGAACACATTCCAGTTCCAGGGTGTCAGGTAGCTTTCACCCCAAACTCTGCAGCCAGTGGGGGAAACTCACACTGGAAACAGGAGGTCATGATGTGGAAAATCATTTGACACTAATGAGCCTGGCGCCATGTTCACCAGGAAATAAAGGAATGATGGATCTGGAAGTGGTGGGCTCATGGGTGGAGTCAAGGATGGGTTAGGAATAGGGGAATAAGGAAGGAGAGCTATCCAAGTTCAGCTAAAGCTGGGACATGGGAATCTGCCTCCAGGAACCAGCCCAGGTTCCAGATTTTAGTTTCCCACACACTTGCCCCTGAGATCCTGGGAGTCAACTGAGAAAGATCCCCACAACCAAATCCATCCAACCTCTTACGGCTAGGAGCAGAGGCTGCCTGAACATCCATTTGCTTAATAGAGAGCCTTTCTAGGAATGAGAAGGCCTGAAATAAAGGCACTTATTTATTTATTTTTATTTTAAGTTTTGATTTTTTTTTTTCAAGACAGGGTTTCTCCGTGTAGTTTTGGTGCCTGTCCTGGATCTCGCTCTGTTGACCAGGCTGGCCTCGAACTCACAGAGATCCAGCTGGCACTGCCTCTCGAGTGCTGGGATTAAAGTTATCTTAGGTCAGGCGTTGGTGGCACACACCCTAAAATAACTGTTTTAAAGAGCATGTATGAAGACAGGTATGACACACCTGTCTGTTGATCCAAGCACTCAGTTAGGATTGAAGGAATAGGACCGAGGCCAGCCTGAGCTACCTAGGGAGTTTTAGGCCAGTCTGGGTTTTATATTGAAACCCTGTCTCACACACACAAAAAAACCCAAACCCCTAATGGAGAGAGGGAGAGAGGAGGGCAAAGGGAGTGGGAGGGGAAAGCGGGGGGGGGGGGGGGGGGGTTGGGTGAATTGAGCAGAGTGGAAAGAGGCTGGTGTGGAAGTCAAGAGCATGGACTAGAGTCAGTAACCAGATCCATCACCTGATGACTTTGTCTCTGGCATCGCCCAGGAGAAGGGGTTGGACCTTCGACATCTCTTCCCTACCTGGTGCCCTGAGAGTCTCTGGGCGTGGTCCTTCAAGATCGAAAAGAGAGAAGTTTGCCTGCCCGTCCTTTTATTCTTTCATCCATTTTTACTTCACCTTTCCACAACTCCTTAAGGCTCCCTGTCACCTGAGACTGAAGCCCTTCACAGCCCCTTGTCAACCCCCCAAATGGAGGCAGGTAGAAGGGTGCAGACTGGGGTGCTGGGATGCTGGGAGTGCTGAATGCTGAGGAGGAAGGGGGTCGCCATGGTGACCAGGGCCTACGGAGAGGGACTGGGTCACAATGAAGACAGGCCTGGAGCGCTGCCGTTTCAGCCCTAGGTCCAGCACCTTGTCTGCCTGTATGTCTCCATGCTTCCCACCCTGATGATAATGGACTAAACCTCTGAACTGTAAGCCAGCCCCAATTAAAAGTTTCCTAATAAGAGCTGCTGCAGTCATGGTGTTTCTTCACAGCAAGAGAAACCCTAAGACAATTGGTTTTCACAGCTCATCTATCTGAGTGTCTAACGTGAGTGTGTGTGTGTGTGTGTGTGTGTGTGTGTGTGTGTGTGTGTGTGCATGCTCACACCCATGCATGGAGAAAAGTTTAAAACGGCCAGAGATACCTTGAGCAACTTACTAATATCATTTTGCATGTGCTTCAGACTGAACAATTTTGTTAATTCATTGGAAGAATCGGGCAAGATTTTTGAAAACTTGACAGAGAGGGAGTTTATACACTCATATAATCATTCAAAGGAGGTAAACACCACACCCAATTTGTTTTGGGGGATTCACAGTTATCTGAGAGTAGGCGTTTCATTGTAGGGCTGGAGAGATGGCGGTGTGCATGCAATCTCTCTCGGAAGACCTGGGTTTGGTTCCTGGCTCCTCTTTGGGCAATTCACAACTGTCTATAACTCCAGTTCCAATATGTGTTGGCTTCCACCAGCATCTATACTTACATACACACATGCACACACGCGCACGCGCACGTGCACACCACACAGAATTAAAAAAATAAGAACTTACTTTCATTCATCATTGTGTCTTTCACAGAGGTGTCTGTGTATAATTTGTTAAGAATTTGCTTAATCACTGAATACATACCTCCAAACAGACAGGGTATTTTTTTCTTAAAGATCAAAACCTATTGAATAAGGACAGATAATGTACATGCAGCTGCAACGATATAATGGGTTCCTAGAACATTAGCCAAAAATGACCCTTGAACTATGAGCTAGTCTAACCCTCTCATTTCACAGATTAGAGTCTAAATAAGCCATCTGAGGTCACAAGCTAATCGGTACCAGAACCTGGCATCGAACTCCGGTGAATTTTCCCCCTAAACCACCCTGCCTTGAAGAATGCGGAAGCATAAATAAAGAACCTCAGCCCTTATATATAGTCTTCCCAACCCATCATTATGGAGGAGAAGACCTCAGCTGTTTTAATTGCCACCTGCAGAAGTACTTGGCGGTCGGCTGCATGACATATTTGGCAGGCCCATGTGAAAGATGCTTTGGGAGCCCAGGCAGAGTGAGAATGCTTTTTATTTGTAGGTTGGAACTGAGCACTCTCCGCTCGCTCGGGCTGCTGGCTTTCTAGTGACTTCAGCGTTGCTGCTTTAATGCTTCAGTGAGCAGCAAATTGGACCACAAGAGCGTCAATCACGCGATCCTGCCCAGCAACACCCCCCTCCAACCAAGCGAAGTGTGATGTTTTTGCTTGCTCAAAACAGCTCCATTCACAGCAATGGTGTGGAAGAACCCTCCATCCAAGGGTTCCGTGTCCCTCAAACATCTGCCCCTCTATGTGATTCTTCAAAGCTGGATGTCTGAGTTGTGTCCAGGTCACAAACTGCCAATCAGATGTAGAGCCACAGGCTGCTGCTGCTGCTGCTGCTGCTGCTGCTGCTGCTGCTGTCCGGGTGGGTGGAGCAAGTGACCAGACAGCATTAAGACTCAGCCAGGAAATTAGTGAGGTGCAAATTGCATAGCAGTGGCTGCAGGGCAAGAGGAAAATTGCAGACCATTGCCTGAAGAGAGAGAGAAATGGCAGGCTGGTATTTTGGAATCTGGCAACAGAGTCACCAAGCATAGTTGTCATTGGTTGGGGGGGGGGGGGGGGGGGGGCGGGCGGAGTAACAGCTTTTAAAAAGAAAGTACAATAGGCCAACAGAAAGTTCAGTGACCCTAAGGGTTCAACTCCTCCACGCCCTGTACCCTGTAACCTACGTCCAGGTCAAGACAGAGAGCGCCCTCTTGTGTTCACTTCCGGTCACCCCACTCAGGGGGAACTGCCATTCCGCCTTGCTACCTTGTGTTCACACTTAGGCCAAATGGTAAGCCAGGAGAAGATCAGTTACTGGAGTCCTTGAATTTTTTTTTCCTCACAGCTCAGCTTCGGAGACAGAACCTGGCAGCCTGCTGACCCTGCCCAGCAGCCCTTCTGGCACCTGTGGCTCTTGACAGGGTCAGATTAGGAGACCCCTTGATGACAGACTGGGAGGAGACAACCTTGAGATGGCCCTCAGGACTCCCATCTCCTTGCAGAGCTAGCCTCTGCCCTGGAGAGTCTGGCTGAGGGAGTAAGATGCGACTCCTGTAGCGTCCTGGTCATGTTGTACGGTGTTGGGCTGTTCACAGAGGGCTTCTTATGTTTCTTTTGGGGGTGTTTGTGTGGTTTCTTCTTTCCCCTCATGGCAGGCTCTCTGAATTTCCTTAGAGTGGTCAACCATCAGGGAGGAGGAGGTATAGGCTGTTTTGCACTGGGGGTTTCCTGTTAAGGCAACAAACTGAGGCCTTGCAAGGCTTGGCAGCCACAGTGCTGAGTTCTGTGGCCTGGAGTTGCGGCTGGGTTTGCTTAGCTTGCCACTGGCTGGAGGGGATGATTTTTTACCACAAGAGTAGCAAGCACTGTTCCGGAGAAGAATCAAGCGTGTTTTAAATAGGTTTCACATTCTGGCTGTGAGCTTGGGTTCGGCTTTCCTCCAGCACACAGGGTCTTGCGCACTAGTGTGCGTGTCTGAGAACCCCATTTCAAGTTGAGCATTAAATTAACAGCCGTTGCGCACTTTGGCAGATGCCCCGACACTGAAGCGATACACGGAAGATAAACATGGCCCCGGTGCAAGGACAGCACGCAGATTCGTGAGGTGGTTTGTATTTTAAAAATAAAACGGGGTGGCAGCGGGATTCCTTCTGTGTCTCCTGTGGGATGACAAGGAGGCGCTGGAGGAAGGACGGGCTTCCCAATGGTAACTGCACCGTCGTCTTGCTGGAAGGAGGTTCTGTGTCTCTCTTAGCTCGCTTCCATTTAATATTCCACCCTTTGCTCTTCCCTGCTAAAGCAGCTCAGGATTTCTTAAACGTCAAGTCCAGTGAGAAATTTCCTTAAACTGCCATCAGCCCCTTGGTGGAGGTGGCACTGTTGACCCATCCGGCCACCACGTTTCTTCTCCGTTGGTCACCAGAGGAGCATCCCTCCAGGTCTTTGTCCTGCCTCTCCGGTTCCTCCAGCTCTGTCCCCTTCTGCAGTCTCTCCTTCCATTTGCAGTACTGGCTTTGGGCTCTCCTGGGCTTCTATACCCAGCTGCCTTTTTCTCTCCACCCTTCATCCCATCGGCAGCCACCACATCTACACAGCTCCGGTCTCAGATGGGTGTCTCCAGGTAATGGTCTCCCTGTCAATCTCCCACTGACTCCTGGCCTCTCCGTGACCTCCCCTTAAGCATCTGGAGCCACCACTCTCAGCCCAGCTGCCCATTAGAGTCATAGTAAGTTAAAAAAAAGAAATCCCTGTGTGGGTGTTACCACCTGAGCTGGTGACGTAATCCATCTGGATAGCCCTCAGCCTTGATTACGATCCCTGACTTAATCATGGGTTCATCATTTTTCTTCACCTTTACAGTGGTTTGAAAATAGAAAATGTATTTCAAATTTTTATCTTTTCTCCTAAGCCAGTAACTCATAGTAGAGCTCTCACTCTTGAGCTACTGGGCAGTGGCAGCAAACTGCCGTTCCCAGTCAGCCATGAAGACTCGAGGGGAAAACAGCCAATACGCTGGTATACCACATTGCTAAGCCAGGATACATGATAGGCTAAGCATATAAAGTGCATTATTTCACTTACACTACCTCAGTGCATGATGGGGATATCTGGACATCATTAAGTTGAGGAGCAAGCCCAGGTAGTCTAATGAGTAGGCAGAAATCAGAGCCCCGAGGCATGAAGTACACATATGCAGATGTGGAAAGGACTTTGTCTAGGAATCCTTGACTCCCAGTGCAGATTTCTCCTCCAGGATAGTAAGTCGCCATGCTGGCCCTTACTCTCCCGAAGCTCTTAGGCGGATACAGTGACTCTATAACCCACAGGGATTGGGACTGATGGAACAAATAACTGAGGCAATAAGAAGCGCCTGGTTCGGAAGACTAATTCTCTACTCCTCTACTCCCTTCCAAGCGCAGACCAGCTCTGACCCTACATCCCAGAGTGAGTTCCGGGTGTTCTGAAAAGCTCAACCGCTTTCATAAATTCTCCCACTGCCTCTTCACATTCTACAGTAGAAGGACCCGAATGAGCAGATGGGCTGAAGAAAGCGCTTAGAAACTCCTAGAGTTGTAGTTTCCTGTCTTTAGGACAGCTGTGGAAACCCATTAAGATAGCACAGTGACACACTGTCACGTGTTGTCCCAGCAGACTCAGACTTATTTCTACAGCTATCTGGGAGTCAGAGGTAGCCATACAGAGTCTCCTGTCTACTCACTGTTTCACAAGAGAGGAGATGGGTTGAGAGACCTACCCACGGCTCAAGTGGACTTTCAGTTTCCTGACTCTTAGCCTAATGCTCACTGCACAACTCCAAGCTGCCCTAAGAGGTGACGCTCCTGTGTGTGACTGGGCTTGACTTGTCTCACCATGTGTGTGACTGGGCT
>CABHPR010143966.1:25843-37364 GCA_902168415.1 Peromyscus melanophrys | reverse complement strand
TCTCTCTCTCTCTCTCTCTCTCTCTCTCTCTCTCTCTCTCTCTCTCTCTCTCTCTCTCTCCTCCTAAGGATACAAACATAGCCTATATCTAGAAGACAGACAGTAGAGCCTTTCATCCCTAAGGGCTGTGATACTTTGCAAGACCTTGCTTCCTCAGTCCTGCTACACCTCATGGCATGATCATAGTACAGTTGTTTTTCCCCCCTTCCAGGTTGCTTGGCCTAGGGCCTAGGGAAATAGACTTTTTAGTGACCTATACAAAGCCATAGTTAGGTATAGAAGTGGCGCTTGAAAGTAGCTTTGCCAGGGTTCTTTCTCTGCCCAATTTCTGCCTGGGAGGGATGGTTTTATTTCTTTTGTTCTATATACCTTAACTCTAGGCTTTTGCTCTTTGCGGGACTGAAATTCTTTCCCCACATTCTTTGCCCTACCAGACAAGCCATCAATCTTAATAATGTGAGGGGCTGACCCCCCAATAACATTTATTAGCATATCCTGGTGATGCTACCACCTTCTGTATTTCTAAGACCTGTTCCTTCCTTCTCTGCCACCTGCGCTATTGCCTCCATATTGGCTGTCAGTCCATCCCATCACCCTCCCTAGCCCCTATCCACCATTGCTATTTACTCTTCCATTACTTCTAAGTGAGTATGCCTCCTTCAACAACACTGCAAGCTTCAGGAAGGCAGGAATTTTGCCTGTCTGATTCACTACTGTATCCCTTACACACAGCACACTGCTCAAAGGGTGGTGGGCTCTCAGTGCCTCTTTTCTGGAAGAATGATTCAATGGTTGAACCTAACTCACATATGCTGGAGGCTGGGAGATAAGGTCTCTAACACTGTTTTGCATATGGCAAAGCTATCACGTCATACTACTTGCATAAATGAGTATTTCTTTTTTAAAATTTATTTTGCATACCAACCACAATTTCTCCTCCCTCCTCTCCTCCCGTTTCCTGTCCCACCTCCCTTCTACCCCCCCAAAATGAGTATTTCTTTTGCTCAAGGCCGTACAGCTAATTAGTGTCCATATTTAAGTCTGCTTGCTTCAGTTGATTCTGTATCCTTTAAGTCCAGGCCGCATCCTAGACCAATTAAAGTAGAACTTGGTAAGTAGGGGTGAGAGAGGATAACAATGTTTTTTAAGTTCTCTAAGTGATTCTGATATGTAACCAAGATTGAGAACCACATTAAATCATAAAGTAGGGTCAAAGTAACAACACACTCCTCTCATACTACATCTAATGACAAAAAACATTTGAGAAGAATTAAAGACATTTCTTAGAGAATGGAACATTAAGTCTTACATGTTTGGAAGCAGCAATGAGTGAAAAGGAACATGCCATGGGTCAGAACTACACTACTGTAAGAACTAGCATGTGTTAATCTCCAAAAGTGAACTCTCAAGTCAGAGAAATTGTTTTACAAGGTGATTGTAGGCATTACAATAAAATAAATAATGGGAATATATTTGAGGCTAGTTACTAAGAGGCTATTGCCCAATAATCTGCTTAGACCTCAGGAAAGTGACTCCAAGGATTTAGGAAGGATTCTTTGCATCATTTAAAATAGGCAAAATTCCAGCTGTGTTTATGAAAGGAGATTTTTTTTTTTTTGGACAATGAAGGATAAAAAGCCTTAGGAGTCCTTTTTCTCTTAAAAAAAAAACAAAAACCTGGCATGGCACAGAGCAGCTGTACTTAGTTGGTGGTTCATTTCATGACAGAATCACCAAGCTCTTTGGTCAGGGCCCGGTTTTGGAGCTGCTGGTTGTAAAGCTGGGGAATATGAAAGAGAAGTAAGAAAATAAAGAGTGGCTGGCTTGTCCAGGGGGTGCTTTAAGTCAGTGAAATCTCTGGAAGAAAATGCTAAAACGCTCTGCTTAGGGTTCCCAATCTTGAGTCTCAGGCCCCGCCCTTTGGATAGTACTCTAAACACAGGGTGCTAATTTCATGCAATTAGAACTTTTTACAGTGATAACTTCTTAAATACAATGTAAAGTTTCTTAGGCCATGAGGAAACACCAAAGTAAACTGCAACCTAGTAGTCCAGAATTGGATTTTCTTTAGTCCATTTGCATGCTATACAATAACTAGATTGTGGTATTACAATGTAAAATATTTAGGTGATATCAATGAATGCAGCACTTAACTGAGGTATTATCTTTATGTGGTCATACTTCTGTTTACAAAGAAAGGTCCAGCGGGACTTTGCAGAGGTATGAAAATGTGTGGACTAATCTGCCAATCATGTCTAGGCTTTGATCTCTTGGTTGGTTAGCATATATGGAAGAAGACCAGGGAGGAAGAAGGTTTCTACTGGTTTCAGAGCTTCACTAAAATGGAATGCTATGTTTTACAGGAAGGGAACAAATCCAAGTTATTGTGAAGCTGCTGCAGTTGGTCCAAAAGACAAATTAGATAGCTTTTCTTAACATGCTGTTCTCTCTGGCTACCTTCATTTTATACATTGTTTTGCTCTTGTAGTGGAGACATAATCTGCAGTATGAATTTCATGCATTTTAACATTAAAAACAAAGGAAATTAGAAGGGTTTAGCTTGGATTAATATTCAATAGCATTAATTAGAAACATGTACTTCTGGAACTCAATGTTATTTAGGTTGATGCCTTCCTTCTATGGTTTTGAAGATTTAAATATTCAGGTGTTGAGTTTGGAGACAGATCATTGTACACAATTTTTGAATTAGAGAATCTAGAAATACAGCTTGGAGTTTTTATAGTCAAGAGACTTGTGTGGTTTGTTTATTTCACGCCTGCTTTAGACTTCTTTTCTGTTACTGTAATGAAATATCTGAGGCTGGGTACTTTATAAAGAAAAGCTGTTTATTGACTTCTTTAGCAGTACTGGAGATTGAACCTAGGGCCTTGCTAGGAAAGTGCTCTGTCAGTGAACTTACACCTCAAGCCATATCTTACTTTTAAAAATTGTCAGACAGATTGTCACTAAGTTGCTCAACCTGACTTTGAAGTAAGCTTGGATTGGCCTTGAAGTGATGATCCTCCTGTCTCAGCTTCCTGAGTAGCTGGAACTACAGGCCTGTAGCACTAGGCTTGGTGAGAAGAAAGTTCATTTAATGCACAGTTTTCAAGTCTGAAAGTCCATGGTCAATGGTTGCATTGATTTAGCCTTTAGGAAGAGCTTATAGCAGATGGCATAGTGGTGGGAATGCACACAAAAAGGAGACATGGTGTGGTGAGAGATAGGAAGCCAGAAAGTAAAGGGTTGCCAATAATGACCTCCCATTAGGACCCACCTCTTAAAGAGCCCACTCTCTTAATATTGCCACACCTAGCACCAAGCTTACAAGACATGAACATTTGAGGGGCATTCTCAAATCATACCCAAACCATAACAACCCCTTCTCATACTCTCACTTGGTTATATCCAGTTCTTTTGTGCTTAGAAAAAAATGAAGTGTAACAAGCCTTAGGACAGAGGAACTGCGGGACACTAACACAGCCTTTGAAGAGAGGAGTGGGGAAGAGTGGGGCAATGCTTGCTTTGAAATACTTAAGACCTGTTACCCAACTGCCTACTAATGTAATGAAAGATGATGTTCTTCAGGCATGCTACAAATTCAACATCAATTTGTAATGGGAAAATTCTATGTGATTATAAAGATGCATGTATCTCAACATTTCCATTTTCTAGTCACTTGAACCTTTTGAACAGTAGTATGTCATCTTTCTAGTCCCTTAAATGTAATACATATAATAATGTAATATACACTACATATGTAAACAGATATGCTTTATATATATATAATATGTTGTCCAATTCGATTTAAATTTATATATTGCTTTCTATATAATTCTGTGACTGAACATACATCAAAATACTACAAAAAATTAAATATATGTTTAAAATCAGAGTAAATAAATACTGTTTTCATGACATGATGTTAATTTATTTTGTTTTTAAATACATAATATACCCAGCGACACTCCATTGGAGAAGACTGATTTACCCTTTGGCAGCAGGTATTAATTGCAAACAACTTCTTGGTTATGAGTGGGACCTGGTGTCCATTTCTCCCTCTCAGTGCTGGGACTTCATCTGACTGGAACCTGTGTAGGTTCTATGCATGCTGCCACAGTCTCTGTGAGTTCATCAGTACTGCTTTCTTTTGCTTTGGCATTTTTTTGTCTTACTGGGTTTTTGTTTGTTTTGAGTTTTGTTGTTTTGTTTTTGTTTTTGGAGAGAAAGAAAGGGAGAGAGAGATGGCATGATGTTGGGTGGGTAGAGAGGTGGGAAGGATCTGAAAGAATGAGTTGGAGGAGGGAAAATATGATCAAATATACTGTATGAAAAATATTTTAAGTAAAAATAAATGACAATAGTAGAAGAAAAATTTGGTGCTATGTAGCTGGAGCTATCTCCAGTCCTGCCCAGGCTGGAAGCCACTCAGACTCAAATAAATACACAGACACTTATATTATTTAAACTGTTTGGCCTAATGGCTCAGATTTCTTGCTATTCAGTTCTTATATCTTAAATTAACCCATTTCTATAAATCTATACCTTGCCACGTGGCTCATGGCTTACCAGTACTTTACATCCTGCTTCTCATGGTGGTGGCTGGCAGCATCTCCCTGCCTCAGCCTTCCACTTCCCAGACTTCTCTCTCTTTGTTCTGCCTATACTTCCTGCCTGGCTACTGGCCAATCAGCATTTTATTTATCAATCAATCAGAGTAACACATTCACAGCTTCCCCAGCAGTGCTATTGTTTGTGAGTCTAATAAATCATAGCATGAATAGTCTTTGATGGCAATAAATGCAAATACAAAATAGACAAAATCATGATGACACTTTCTAAATTTCACATTGTTCTTGAGGTACCAAAGGCATCCTGATATGTACCTATGATCCAGTGGAAATTATCATTATTATTCTTATTTTTGTGTTTCACCTTAATTTTTAGGTCAATATTAAAAGTCTTTCCATATCTTTCCTTAACCAGTAGGAAATTTAGGATCAAGCAAAATGCTTTAGGATTAGTAATTAGAACTATTAGGGCATTATAGTTGTCAGAAACAACATGCCTGCTGTGTTAGTTGGAATGTAATTGACCCCCATAAGCTCATAGGGAGTGGCACTGTTAGGAGGTATGGCCTTGTTGAAGTAGGTGTGGCCTTGTTGGAGGAAGTGTGTCACTGTAGGGGTGGGCTTTGAGGTCTCCTATGCTCAAGCTACACCTAGTTCAGTTCACTTCCTGTTGCCTGCAGATCAAGAAGTAGGACTCTCAGCTCCTCATCCAGCACCATGTCTACCTGCATGTTGCCATGTCCCACTGTGATGATAAGGGGCTAAACATCTGAAACTGTAAGTCACCCCATTAAATGTTTTCCTTATAAGAGTTTCCATGTTCATGGTGTCTCTTCACAACAATAGAACCCCCAACTAAGACACCTGCATTCATTAATAGTTGAGTGCAATTTCTGTTAACCTGAACAAGGAAGCTTTCTGATGGTTTGTTCAAATGAGGAAATGTAAGTTATATTCTTTATTCAAAATGAAAAGTGGAGGTGGATACTATCTTGGGTGAAGCTCTCACTAGTAGAACCTGATGTGGGGAATTTGGGGGGTGAGATAGCAAAGATTTAGTGAGGGATTATTGCTCTCAAGGCAATCAATGAGATGGGAAAGAAGCAAGTGTGGAAGGTAAAGGAGCTGAGCAAAGGTGTGGATTCAGGAGACGAGCCTCAGCTGAATGCCACAGGGTGCTGCTGAGTTTGTTCTGCATTGTGCCATGGAGTGAATAGTTGGCCGTATGCTGCCTTTCTGTGGATATAATCTTCTGGTGGCTCCTGTGACATTTAGGAAATCCTTTGGAACAAGAAACAACTGTGAACAGTCAACATCCACAGCAGCAAGGCTGGGTGCTCTGGCCAGGTCAAGGAAACCTGGAAGGGAGGTCAGTGTCAATCTGCTCCAGACAAAATTCCACTTTATGACCTTGAGTATTAGAAACACATATGCATGTAAAGCTATTTGTTACTGAACAAACAATTCTTTAACCATTGCTCCTTAACTGGAAGAGCAGCTTTACAAGGATAAGTCACTGCTGAATTTAGTTCACAAATGATTCCTTCATTCCTAGAACAGTTGTGTACACATAGTAGAGAGGTTTTTTTTGGTTATTGTTCTTATTTGTTTGTATTTATGGACCTGGGGTTTGAACCTGGGGCCTTGTGCATGCAAGACAAGCAATCTACCACTGAACTACACTCCCAACTGTAGTAGGTATTTGTTAAATAACATCCGTGGAACAAATGAACTAGACAAAGCCAAAACCCTTGCCTCCCAAATTTCCCAACACTGCTTTTTAGGAATCAATATTCCTATCACTCAGAGCCTCATCAGAATGCATGAATAGTCACTGACCTAAAGGGAGGGTTATATTTTTTGCACCAAGGTGCACATACCCCCCCGCCCCGCAATCAAAAAGTAATTTTTAAAGAAATTTTTAAAAGAGAGAAAGTTATTTTCTACACCATACAAGAAATCTAGAGAGAGAGGGAGCCTGGAAACAGGCAGATAACTGCTTCACAATTTCTGTCTCGGGGCCATCTCCTTACATTTTATCCTACTCTGCATGTGGCTTTCACCCTCCTGTGTGGTCACAGACTGGCCTCTCCACCTCAGTCTGGAGTCTGTTCTCCAAGGTCAAAGGAGAGTGAAGCAACAGAAGGAACAATGCTTGTGTTTGGAAAGCAAAATTATGTCCAGAGGTCTCTAGCGAATTTTCATGTAGATGTCAGTGTCCAGAATTGTGTCATCTGCATGGAGAACAGGGTGGCTGGTGCCACTGCCACCTGGAACAAACTTGGGATTCTACTGGGAAGAAATATGGAGGTAGTGTAGATAGGTATCTGTCACTGTTGAAAATTACATGAGGCCTATAGGTGTCGAAAAATAAAATAAATATTTCTTCTTTCAACAGTAAGGAAAATTTAAGAGAAAATTGAAAACTATTGTTTAAAACTCATCCTTTTTTTTTTCTTTCAGAGAGGTAGTATTCTCCCCAATGTCAACAGGAAGAAAACACTTTCCAGCACAGTTCAAACGAGATCAGGATGAGGTTGTAATGGAGGTACTTGCTCACCATTTCTTTCTTTTTTCAATAGAATTTCTGGATGATTGTTTCTTTTCATCCTGGCTGGCTGGTATTTCATCTGTGTGCTGGAAAGGGCACCAGGTGGTCAGTTTTCACTTCTGTTCCTCTTCAGTACAAACTGCAGGCTCCTGCAATGTTTCTGTCAGCGCCACCATTACTACAGAAGACTCCTCGGTACGGCCCTGCCTCATGGAGAGACTTGTGTTTCTTTATGGAGAAGTTTTCATTATTTCCAGATTCTTATTGAGCCCATTATGTGACCATTGAGACAGGATGAGAAATAAAATGACTGCATTTTGTACTGGGCTGTTATTCCTGGATCTTTACAGTTGAGATGGAGAAAGAAAACACCTCAACAAAAATAATTTAAGAGGCATGGCTGATTGGTTGTCTCACATCTGATCCTAGGAGTCCTGTAGTTCCTGCATAAATATGAAAGGGGCCACATAAATTTCAGTGACATTTTTAGTTAAAAACCTCCTGCTGATAGAATCACCTTTCCCATCAAGAGTGATCTTGGTGTACAATTGAAAGCCTGGCCCTTATGGTAAAGTGCCTGTTTGCCAAGAGTTCTGCATTTCCATTTACAGCCTTCTTTCTCTGAGTGGTTGCTCATGCTGGCTTTGAAATGATGTGTTGACCTTTTTTGTGTTTTTTTTCCTCCTTTCATCAAATTGGCTGTACATTTTGGTTGTATTCACACCAACTCAAATATCCTGACCCCAAAAAAGGTTTATCTAATACCAGTGATATCAGTTTTCAAGGACAAGACATCCTTTTTACAAGTATATTTTGAATTTTGTATGTCGTCCCCCCCACCCCCCACCCCTGCACACAGGGAGTTGCCAGAAAATAACTCTCTAGAATAGATTCTCTCTTTCTACTATGTTGGTCCTGGAGAGGAAACTCAGATTGTCGGGCTTGGCAGCCGGTACCTTTACCAGCTGGGCTATTTGGACACTGCAAGTAGATTTTTGAATCACATTAATGAACAGGGGTTCATCCTTTCCCCCTAAAGACTGAGACTCCTTCATTGTTGCTGATTGGCTAGATATTCTTTTGTTGTTGTTTATTTGTTTATTAGAACCCACTGAATGGAATATCATATAATATACCAGAGACTTTCCCATGGTGATGTTAACTTGTTATACACCCACATAACATACTTTATCCTCTGGTTTTCTTATTAGATTTACTAACAGTCCATTGTTGTACCATTAACATTTAATGGCCCAGGAAGAAGAACATGTTATTATACAACTCTTGGCAAAACCAGCCCTGGTGTAGAAAAGTCATTAAGCTTCAGGAAGTTTTAGCTTTCTTGCACCCTATATCTTATCCTTAATGCAAGCTTTCTATTCTTCTCAGACATCCTGATGTTTTAAAAGAAATAGAAGGAGTAAAAAAGGGGACAGGGGGATCAGAAAGACATACAAATCAAGCAGAGTCATTTCCAGTGCCTGCAGTTACATCAGTGATTAATCAAACTAATGGGGAGTTCTAATTCGGTGCTTTGCTACCCTGAAGCCCTGTAATTGCGGTGTCTCTGAATCCAAAGGAAACACGTTGTGCTCTGCATGCCCAGGCACATAGCTTTTAAATCTTCATAACTCTGTAATTACTACAGTGCTTTCCTTCAAATCTGGCTCAATTTCACTTCCTTAATGAGCACCACAATCTTGATAAAGTTTGAAGTTTGCTGCCTCTGCTGCTCACAAGGACTCCATCCCAGACTGATAGTGTGAGCGGCAGATTTTACTCTTTCAAGTTCCCCTCCAAAAGAGCTGATTGATTTCAGGACCACCATAGTCACAAGCACTTCTTCTGGGTTAAGGCCAGAGCTGAGTGTTTTCAGCAGAGAAGGGCGCTTGCAGAACAAGTTTTAAACAGTTAAAAGGGAGGGGCACAGGAGGCTTATGAACCCCTGGAGAATGGTTGTTTAGTTTTATTAGTGCCATGTGCCCTAGAGACTGTGGTTCATCTTACCCAATTGAAGACTTTCCTTATAGCAAACGTATTAAAAAACCTCCCACTTCCTCTTTATAAACTCAGCCCTCCAAAGACTCAAACTTACAAGCCAGCTTTCAAAACACAGCAACTGATTTTCCCGCATTCTTTCTGTACTGCCTGGTTTTCAGGGTTTTTTTAAAAGACTTGTTGGAATGCCATTTAATAATTCTGTCAGGAGTGAATCTTCTCATGCAGCTGCTTGGAGGTTCCCGTTTTGCCACGTGGTGATTCTTGGGCCCTGATTTGGTCTTCAGGTACCTAAGTTATAAGAACCACACTGAAGTCCAGGCTGCTTTTAGAATCTCTGCTCCAGTCTGTATCCCAGACAATGCTAATTGCTCTGGGATTCTGGATACTACTTAATTTCTATCTCTATTATAGCTTGTCTGGCTTGGCCCTACAATTCTTTGTTTACATGTCTGCCTACACCACCAGACTGTACCTTTTCAAGCAATGTTTGTGCGTTCTTTCCTTTTATATCCCTAGCACCTCGCAGAGGTTCTCAACCACAATGAGTGTTTGCACCCAGTCAATGGAAGCATCCGGCGAATGTCTGTTAGACAAGCGGAAGACTGAATATGTGAATGAAACGCCATTGTTGCTCACTATCACCATCTGCTTTACCTCTGTCAGTCTGTCTGAATTATGTATTCACAGTTCTGACTCAATCCAGACTTGGCATGTTTAAAATTATATTCAGTTGTAAAATGTAAGGCTGAGGTTTTTGAAGAGAAGCGCTTCTAACACTGGAAACGATGAGTAATCAATGGCTTTCTACATAGGAAGAATGTTCGGATTGACAGTCTTCGGCATTTGGGGGAACCATTTAATGTCATTTACTTTTTCTTCTGACAATGTTCTCTTGTTAGTAAAATGCTGACAGAAACTCCTGTATTTCAAATTTGATAGACTAAATGAAGCTCTTTGAGGAAGAAAAACACCAATTAAAACAAAGGAAACTTCCAATAGCAGTATATTGTCTTTATCTCCCTTTCAAATTAAGCTCATGATGATTATCGATATATATGTAGGTTTACTTATCTTTATGGGGACTTAATATCTTGATGTATTAATGAATACGTTTCTTCCTGGTGATTCATGATTAACAGTATAAAAAGTCAAATTCAGGGTTGTTGAATTAGAAAAAGAACTCTATGAAGGCTTTGGGCATAATGTCTATGCTATAAAGCACACACCTATGGAAGCATACAGGCTTCCTCAGTCAAGATGGCTTATAACTCGGGCTTTCTGGCTTTCTTCTACCACCCAGTAAAGCTAAGCAGGGAAAGGACTTAGTAAATCCCAGAATCAACAGCTGACATTTAATGTGGGAAAATCTCTTAGAGAACCTGCCAGTGGTGCCCCCTGGTACAGGGAGGAGAGAAGTGAGGACCATCTTCTGCATGCCTTATGCCCACTTCTGTGTATGAGGTCTTTCCATATGCTTAGAGGCTCTCTCTTCTTTAGCTTTTATTTCCTCTTATGGTGTCTTTTGTACTGTAAGTTTATTTGTAAGTGTAGTGTAAGTATAGGTTAACTCTGAACTCTGAGAACTTTGCTGCTTCAGTGTGAACCACATGACTCTCTAATAATTTTCCCAGAATGGGTTTTTCTCCTTCCCCAAACACTGCCAGCCTCACATTTATGTACAAACCCTGTTCTTTTGCTTCCAAATTGTGATATACTTACATAAATGGAATATATATTTCCTATACATGAAACAGTTTGGGTAACATAGGTTGGAATGGAATGCTTATAATTTTTCTCAATAAAGTTAATGGAATTTTAAAAAATTTCACAGCTTTTTACTTAGTGGCTTGGCTTTTAGGGGTGAGTTACAGTGATTACATTAGGAATAGGTACAGTTGGGTGGAGGAAGGGAGACTTCAGTCACTACAATTAAATGATTATGCTAACATGCTGCACATATCTCCTGACATTTCTTACAGAAAGGAAATACTTTTCACCAATACTAATGCTGATGCACCATAGATGGTGGGTTATTGAATCGGGAAATTTTGGCGAAGGAGCTTTGGAGATCTCTGCTTTGGTGCTTGCTCTTGGTGCTTTGTTAAGTCTGACTTCCCATTGGGCTGGAGAAGGCCAAGTGAAGCTGTGGGGCATGGTCATGCAGACAGGAGATTTCATTTCGTTTACAAAGGCACAGTGTTTCTATTGATCACACATTGGAGGAAATTGTGCTAGCTTTTGATCTCTGTGACTGACAGCCTGGGATTGGGCATTTTTAATGCTTTTTTTCCCCCTTTTCATTTTGGTTATAATGCCTAGGAAAGGGAATATGTGCACTTGGAGTGTCTGTCTGTGTGTGTGTGTGTGTGTGTGTGTGTGTGTGTGTGTGTGTGTGTGT